>CM076580.1:484679686-484926097 GCA_034641835.2 Pinus albicaulis
GGAACAGGATTCCCATCGGAGGGGATTCTTTGGTTGGTGAACTGCGGGAAAGTTGCCATCAGAAACGATCTTCAGAACAACACCCTAAGGAAACTAACTTTAACCAGGAATATTTCGTGGGCAGTTAATTTTTATGACATTGAAACAAAACTCTATTGTTTCATATTTTAAGAGTCGAGAAACTGGAAAAAGGTGACTCTATCACTTTCAGATTTGACACAAGCGTGAAAGGACAAGCGCTTGGTGATCCTTTCAAATTTAATGAGTCAGAAAAGATCGAAATGACTGCTCAGGAATGCTAGGCAAAAGGGTGTATCAAATAACCGTGAACTGCAATATACACCTTGGTTTCAAAATGAAAGAGAAATCAACCAAGGACTTAACTTACGTGCAAGCAATCTCCCCGAATGCTGTGTCTGGTGTATCACGGGTATAGGGCGGCAGACTCGGCTTCCTACGGATAAAGGATAGAAACCTAGTGGGGTCTCCCTTTATATACTCGACGGTACGAGGAGCACAAGTCCGTACTAGTGCTGTCTAAAGCCAAGAGGCGAACGACAGCTACTAGGTTTTAAGACGCTGGAACACGTCTCTAGCCTAGACCTCTAAATATGTTTCGTTATATTTCAATGCTGCCTTAGGTAAATTGAGTAAATTTTATGGTTGATCTTCAATTATGTTTCAGTTTCAAGGCCCCACCGTATGTCATATGACAATCTCCTGTATGCAGCTACAAGAGAAAATAAAACTTTTCAATTCGATGAATGCTATCTAATTAAGGGAAGAGCTTCAAACAATGATGCGACATAAAACAACACTGCAAACGAAATCTTTTCCAAACTAGATGACTTTCACTATCCAAAAGTATTTTCAAACATTCAACGATGCAAACAATGCAATGTGATCTATGCGAAATCCTCTCTTTCGAAAACTATGCAATTGTAATCTATGCACAATTTCCTTTTTCCTTTTCAAATTGTAAGAATGCACTCAATGAATTTTTCGATGAAATGAGAATCTACTTAATGCATGCTTTCAATGAAAGAGAATGCACTCAAAGTGATTTTTAGTTTTCAATAATTAAACAATGTAATCTAAGTTCAATGATAGACCTCGAAAAATACTTTTCAATGCAATGTGATCTAATGCATTTTAAAGAAAAGCAAACTATGAGACGAAAACTAAAAGAACGCAAATCTCCTTAATGAAGGATGAATGCAAAAGAGATGTAAACAAACACTAAGAATGCAATCGTTGTTTCAAACACTTTGTAACAAAATCCCTCAAAAGGCGACAAGACATATAAGGTCAAACACAAAGAGGAATTCCAAAGCAAGAGATCAAAACAAGGCATTCATTCCCTTTTACATCAAACAATCATGGAAAGAAGACATTTCAAACAATGAGCAATGTAATCTATGCTCATACAGTGAAAATACCGGAAGGGAAAGACACACTGGTGAAGGATTTAGGGAAAAAATCTCAATTTTCATACACCCTGAAATTGGCTCGACTTGTACATTGACAACTAGCGCCAATGACCAATTGGCATGGGTTGCTAACTGACAACAAGCGCCAATGCCTGAAAATGAAAAAACAAAGAATTTATCCCAACCAAGACCAGACTCACCACTTCCAGCAGAATCTCCAAGACTCAAATGAACCATGTAATCTAAGCTCAAAGAGAGGCAAAGCTAAACACATAGATCAAGCTTAGAAAGCTAAAAATAGAGCAAACCCCAGCAGTCCCCAGCACTGGCGCGACTGTCAGGCTGAAACTAGCGCCATATCAAGATTGGCGCAGGTAATAAATGGACAACTGGCACCAATTGGCGTGACTGTCATGCTAAAAAGCGCGCCAGTCAAGTTTGCTATGCCAAAATAAAAAATAAGCAATCTAAGATCAGACCAGTGATGTTCAAGCTATCAAAGACCCAAATTCACAGAAAGAACCAGCCCAGAGAGCTGACCAAGCAAGCAAGGCCAAGAAATTGACCGAAAAGAGAAGACAATACTCCAAGTTGTTCAGTCCGTAAACTAAACCGGAGATTGACTGAAGCAGCATTGATCTACTTCGCTAATGCAGAGAAAAAGCATTTCGAAGGCTATCTGGCTGTACTTCAAGCTCCGTCTATAGCTTACAAATCAAACAACAAGCTGAGTCCCCAGCGGAGTCGCCAAATTGTTGAGGAGGTAAATCCCCTCTGCGGACAGAGGCGATCCCTACTAGCCCAGATGGGGTCTAGCAACAATCAAACATGCTACAGTGCAGGTTCCTAATCATAAATAAACCGACTTGCGAGGAAGGCTTACCTGGAATCCAACGTTGTCGTTTGTAGAAGAGGTGGTGCTCCCGTTCCTTTGCCCTGGCAGATCACAATCCTCACGATCTCCGTGATCGGACACCTGCACATGCAAGAAACAACACAAACGTAAACATAAAATCCAGTATATACAACTATATGTCAGTCGAAAAGAACATAACTCATGAACATGATCAAGAACAAGAGTGGAACCATAACCAATAGTCGCTTAATATTAATGAGTCAAAAGGAAGAATACAACCAAAGCTTCAACGCTGAATCCTCCTTTGGCAGGTCGTCAGCAGAACATGTCTCGATAAAGCCTGTCAAGGATGGGACAAGCCTCTCTCTCCGGATACTTGGCAATAGTCTCCTTGCTTGGATTTGGCCTTAGGGAATCAAGAAGGCTCTTGCAGCATAAGGATATGAAAGCTCTTGGGAAATTGGAGGTTTTAAGACTAGCTTGCTATGGAGATGGGCAAGCTTTTATAGATGGAGGAAGAGGAGTTGGGATCCCTATAATCATGGGATTGGGCCTATCATCAAGGAAGCTTCCATGAGAGGTGGAAAACCACTTCCTCTCTATGGAAATCCGTAGCCAAACCTCCCAACTCAAGATAGATATCAGTCCAGGGATTTGTTAGGACGAAACTTCCTCCTTTTATTTTTAAAAAACACCTCTTAATATGGTTGGTGCGGGTGCGGCTCTATGACAGAGCGCCAATTGGCGCACCCTCTTTGGAGGATTTTCCCCCTTGGCGCGAGGGCTGAACTGTGGTACCGCGCCAATGAAAAAAAAGCTATTTTCAGGGTTTTTTGCAGGGAGATGTCTTTAGGGAAATTAAAGCTCATCTTCAGAGGGATGCAATGAAAGTATTTTCAAGCCTTGTCTCTGCTCACAGGTCACGGAATGAGCCCTCCAATGTGCGGGATTGGAATTGCAGGGACGATGACAAATTGTTGTGTAACACTTTTCCTCTAGGAAAGTTGGTGCCACATGCTTACAAAGGGGACTTGTTTGGATATTTCTTATTGCAAAGAGCCCGAGTAATTTCCCTTTGAGACCATTTTTTCCTTGTCTTCTACCATTTTAAATGGACTAGTCTTCGTTTTAAATGCCTTGACATTTTTTGGCATTGAACCAAACCCACTTCCCTGCTTTGGCTGATGAGGCAATTTTCACTTGTCCTAGATCATTTGTTTCCACGGGTCCCGAAATTTCTTGTCCCTTTGTCATGTGTTTTACGTTATTATGGTGTATTTTTAAGCATGGGAAATTCCCTCTATTACAAAAGTCAAGAAATTAATGACTTATTTTTTACGTGAAAATAATGTGTTGAAGCCTAGAGAGTTTCAAACTCCCATTTAAGGTGCCAAAGAAAATCATTTCTTTATGCTTTGCAATTTCTTATAGAAAAATTCAAAGGTGAATAACCAAAGTAAAAACCCTTGAGGAGTGGATCTGAATATAATTGATTTAAATTCAAGAGCATCCAACTATAAGCATGAAAAATATGGTGCATAAGATTGTGAATAAAAATGTGCACAATATGTGAGGTAAGTTTGGAGGTGCAAAGGTATTAGTGCACATATCAAGAAACAAGCACAAGACTAAAAGCACACAAGCAAAAAGTTTTTAGTACCTGCAAGGGAAGATGAAGTGTTGGGCATAAGAAGTCAAATCATTGGTGATGTGGGAGCAAGTTCATTCCAATAATAGAAGTTGGATTGTTCCATGTGAAAAGTTGAAGAAGTTCGAGCAAATAAAATGTTGCAACAAGAAAGAGGATCATAGCATGTGTAGGGGAAGAAGAATGGTTGGGCATGAGAATTCAAATCAGTATTGATATCATGGCAGGGTCATGCTAAGAGAGGATGAAGAATCGTTCCAGGTGAAAAATTGAAGCTATTGGAAGATCAAAGGCCAAATTTGCAACAAGGAAGAGATTCAATTGGCTCATGCATGGAATGAGATCATTGTGAAAAACAAAGAATTGGCACTAAAGATGGAGAAACAAGAAGAAATTTATGAGAAATAAAGAGTCACAATGAAGCCAAGGAAGTCACATTGAGCTACTGCTCAAAAGACGAGCAATGCAAAGGTTCGAGAATATTTGTAAAGTTAGAAGAGCTCAATAGGAAGGAGGAAAGTCTCGAGTTGTAAATTATGTCATAAGATAGTGCACAAGAGGTGTGGAATTTTCAAATGAAGGAAACCTAAGTAAGAGAGCGAGGTAAGAGAATTTGTAAGTTTGAGATAGACCAAAATTCAATAACGTAATATGTAATCAGTAATGAGAATGATTAAAAATTTTGTAGTTTGATTATCTAACTATTATGTGGAATTTTGTATTTTTGAATTTCATTTTTATTTATGTCATTAATCTTGTTGCAACATACTTGTCTCATTTGTCTAGGAATTTTGATCCTTTTTCATGGGATGATTGCATTATCAATGTACATCACTTTTGGTACTATAGTAAGTTGAGACTTCGAGAGATGACACTGTGAAAATTCTAGTATTTGAGAAAGACAAAGTAAAATTTGGGTATCATAATGGTGATTGGGAAATTTGATGAAAGAGAAAACCTTTTGGTGTTTGAAGGTGGAATTCCCTAGATTTTTTAGAATTCATGAGGTAAGCATTACAAGATGGAAAAAGGAGGAGGAAGATCTTGTGTAAACCAGGAGACATAAGAATCAAGGATTTGGAAATAAGACAATGAAGTAGAGATTAAGAAGGCAACAACTCATAAGTGGATTAGAGGAACAAGAAGGAGATTTCATGGCCTAAGTGGTTAGATTCTCAAAGAGTTAAAGATGATCCAAAGTCAAAATCTCATAGAAATGTGGAAGTCAAAAAGCATAAGCATTAAATGGATTGGAGAATTGTTGTGGAGATATATTGTGCAAACCCAAGCACGGTGAAGTTTGGCATCGTGAAGTTGAAAGGGCATGCGAGGAATTGGTAGGTTTTTGTGTCGCATGAGCATTTCGTAAAAACAAATAAAACATTAAAACTTGTAGTAAAAATGTTATCCACGTTGAAAGAGATATTATTGTCAATGGACTACAAACATATGTTGTTCAAATATATGTATGACTTGTGATAAAGAGATCAAATTATGAAATACATAAAGGAGTTCTATCGAATTTTCATATGTGTAGGTCAGATGAGGATGGTAACCATAGAGTCTCAAGGCATGTGAGTGAGATAAAGTTTCCACTCCAATACAATATGAGAATGCATAATTTAGGTATAGTGGAAGAAACCTATCGATTAGATTTGAGAACATTAGAAAATCTAGCACATGAGGATAATATAAGGAACGTTGAACATAGAACGTAAAGGAAGGAAACACAATTCCACACCTAGATGATATAAGTATAATTTATCAAAAGAAAGTAATATGTTAAAAATAAATAGAGGTAGAACTTGAGGTGGTTCCAAGTTCTAGTTTGACATGTTGGTGGCTACCAATAAAATATTAATCACTAAACATTTGGAGATGAGAGCCATAGATCATTTAAATGGAAACAAAGAGATGGATGATGGAGTAATGAAGCTAGAGAATAGTTATCATAAGGTGATATATAGGGAGAAGCCCAACGACACATATAGGGAAATAAAGTGTTTTTGGTAGCAAGAAATGGAGGATAGAATTTGATGGTGTGCACAATGAATATGATGCAAGTGGAACAACATGTATCCAAAGAAGAGAAGTGTTGAGATATAACATCTTCATAACCAGATGCAAATGTGGAGGTTAGTGTTTAAGGTTGTGATTGATTTTGTTGGTGCAAGAAATATGGTGGTAATAAAGATGGTTGAGAAATCAAGAGTGACACAACAAAGCATACCCAAACTTATAAGTTATTTTGGTTGCAAAAAGGACTTGATGTGATTGTGACTAGCTAATGTAAGGCACATTTCCACATCTGTGAGTACAAAGATGATATTAATGGGAAGATAATGGTGGTTTGGTCATTACATGGTGCAAAATGGGACGAAGAACACATACACCATCACGAAGGATGGGAGAAAATTATATTTTTTTCTCATGAAGGATAAAGACCTAAGTGAAGGGTCATTGTTGACAATGAAGCACATATGCTTGAGAATATATTTTCCCATTGGAGTGATTAAATAATTATATGTATAAAAGTGAATAGTGATACTATGAGGAGGACCCATGGTATGGATATAATTCCAAGGGGTGCTTTTATGAACAATCATGATGTTTAAGTGATGCCTATTTATTATAGTCTTTACTTTTTATCATTTACTAGTCTATTATTGTGTTGTATTTATTATTCCTGCTTTATTACTAATACAAACGTACATAAAATTGTTGTATTCTTGAAGGCATTTCATCCTTGAAGTGTTGTCATTTATTCTAACCATAATGCTTATTTTTTTAGAGCCCATGGGCTTATTTCGTTGTCCTTGTTATTTTGGTGAGTTCCCCACAATCCTAGTTTTGTGGCATATCATAAACTATCCAAGGACTTTCTCTCCATCACAAAACATATGGATTGACTTGTAATTTATGAATCAATCCAAGAACAATTTTAACCGGTTTATTGCCAAAAAATAATGATTACTTACAACACTTGGAATACCAAGGTGTGTTAGACACCTAATCCACTAGGGTTACGGTGAGGAATATGAATTGTCAATGGGATTCCAAGAGACCTGGAAGATGAATCCAACAATCACAGTGATATTGTTAAATGTGTATCAAGTTAATGAAAAGACAACTTAGGCTTATCATTGTATTTTGATTTGTAGTACAACAATGGTATTAGAGCCTTGATGCTCTCTAACCTATCATATATGTGCCCTGCATTGGTGTGGCATTCCTCCACCCCTTTTCATGGTCATTACTCTATCTATAACTCATAAATGCTTGCAAGTGATAGTAGTAAACCATAACTTTGTTTCACTTAGTCCCACACCCATCCTTTCCCTAGAGGTTTGATATGATGCTTTCACTCATTGTCTCTCCTCTCGTTGTTACTATGACTCAATCCATGCACATCCATTCCATTCCAAGAAATCACGAGCTTTATTATCAATATTTGCTTGCTTAAAACCCTATGCAGGTGGCTCATTTTTCAAGGCATCCTCATGACTCTTAATAAACACTTACGTTGGAAACATAGTGAGAAGAAATGGAAGTGTGAAAAGTGTTCATAGTTGCATGCAATGTTGTCCAACTTGAAGGCTCTTTCCAAAAATAGTGGCTCTAGAGAATATAATTGTGATTGTGGTACTCTATTTTTTATGAGGGATAGTGTTATAACACATCAAGCCTTCTATGATGCTTTGGTTGAAGAAACTATGAGAGATTCATTGCGTTAGTCCATATCATCATAATGGGCGTGTTATCTAACAAGGTGGATAAGAGTGAGCTTCATGCTAGAGACCATGTTTACTCATGGAGAAGAGGCTACATGTCTGCCCACGTCAGGGTTTATGTTGAGGGTAACAAATTGGTCCATTTTATAAGAGGGGTGGTCCAAGAACATAAAACTCATACCATTTTCAATATGTTTGCCTCTAGTTCCTACTCAATCTCTCATATGTCTTGACTATGGATTCAAACCATAAAATAGTGGACTTACGGTTTCTTATTTAGATTTATTCTTTGAAAGAGGGCTTGATAAAAATGGAGTCCTCAAATATGCAGTTAAAGGGAGTTTACTCTATGCTTTTTCTTTATTTGGATAAATGGATATGCCTATATGTGACTATATTTGGCATCCTTGTGATAAAATTTTCTAAACACTTGGAGTGCCTTTTGTATTTTGTATTTGGATTAGATCATTATATTGTTTTTCATCCATATTGTGCTTTCAAGGTGGAAAAATGAGAGAAATTAGCTTAGTGGTGGGATCTAGCTTGGAGATTTGGGGTTAGAAACCTTCGAGGGCCAGTTACAGACCTTAAATGACTTCTTTGGTAACAAAAATTTGGCACCTAAGTGTTGCATCTCCTAGCCTTGTTCTACACTCAATGAACTTTCCAATGGTGTAGGAATGATGTCGATTAAATTTCAAACACAAAATTGATGCCTCTTGGAAGTTGACCTATCATGGTTGACCACATAATTCGAGAGGATGCCATGTCACACCATTATTCATGGAAAAAATGCCTAGTCACATGGGAACTATGAAAAAAATCTAAAAGGTTCGAGTTGTAACTCACAGTGAGGGTTGAATGGGTCAAATTTAACCCTAATTGGCTATAAGTTAGTGTTATAACCGAGCCACTGAAAGGAAAATGGGTCTGATTCTATTCTAGTGCATTTTATTCCATAGTAGAGCATAATAGTTGGGAGTGCATAGAGAGAAGGCATAATAGAGAGGGTTTGTCTTCTGTAACATACCACAAGCCACATGTCTCACTCCTTTATATTTACACCAATCCCATTCAAAGAAAGAGAGAGTATAAAAACCTCACATTCCAGTTCGGTTCTCTCCTAAAAGGGTTCCCTAGGTCATATCTTGGTGTTATTGTAGTTTATTAGTGATTGTTTTATTTTTTCTATATTTTCTCTATTTTATGTATTGCATGCACAAGGAGGAAACAATGATTTAATAATTAAATTCCATAAAGTCTAAGGAAAATTAACCCTCATAGTATAAATTTTGGATTTCAGTATTTTTGTATTAAATCTAATGGCAAACTGTGTAGTGGATCATATTGGTACCAAAGTAGGTTTATTTGGGTATACCAATATGATCCATGACAATTTATGGATCATATTGGTATCAAAGTAGGTTTATTTGGGTATGGTGTGGGGATTTACAAGGGACCAAATCAATTTAATTAGAAAGGCATAAAATTGCAGCCATGGCCAACGAACCTATTTTTAATAAATCTTGAGATTCGACAGAGGTGAGATTTAAAAGGTTAAAAGAGCAAGTTGCAGATCTCAGTATGTTGACGGGTTGGAATGTACTGCCAAAAAAAAAGGGGGTCTCCCCTGGTGTGAAATCCTAATTAGACCTCGCACCATTTGGGATAGGAGCCCTATCCGGTATGTGGGGCCCACTGCCACCATGAATTTTTCCGTTCTTGACTGTCAGATGAGAAGGTGTTAGAGTGGGGACAAGAGTGAAATGCCCAACAGTGAAACAAAATCAGCCCAAGATTGCCAAAATACAAACATAGATACAAACAAGTCTCAACAACAATAAGAAGGGGTAGGCCATGAGAGGGATCGGTAAGCCAAAACCCAATAAGGCAGACATGAACAAGAACACGCCAGAAGTTAATTGCAAAGCAATTTACAATAGATGACCGACATGGCAAGGAAAAATCAAGCATAGATTCGAAAGCAAAACATACATGCAACCACTATGAATCAGTCCATAAAATATTGTGTATATGAAAACACACATACAAGATATAGAGAAATTTTGGAGAGCCAATACAACCACCATTAGTAAGCATGGGAATCAATGCCGAATAAAGAGAAATTATTATTAATGTTCCTGCAACCCAAGTACATAACTTGCAGCTAGTCAAAACCCAACAATGGGACATGGGCTCCTCACACCATTGCATGAGGCAAAACCCTAGCCTCGCTACAACTCCCTCCACTAGTTACCAAGAGTTGAGTGCCTTTAGCTTTCAAGCACAAATCAACTATCAAGTCGTAGTCTCAACTCAAGTGCTAAAAGTACATTATAATGACGCATGAAGGCATATTTATAGAGATGAGGTGATTTTTCACCTTTTGTGACCCTTGACCTCCCCTCATGACTCCTAAACTTCTTCACTACCCTCTCATGCTTATTGCTTAGTACATGATGAATTGGCCTCAACATAATTGCTGACATTATGATGAGAACATTTTCATACTGATAGAAGAGAGAATGTGAGGAGAAAATAAGAGTTTCGAGAAACCCTACAGTTGGTTCTTTATGGCCGACATAGTTGTGACACCATGAAGACCTATGCCTCTCGTGCATATACTCATCTTTTGTTGTTGTGTTCTTGACCTCCAGATTGTGAGAGATTGAGTGGATTTAGTTTCCATAATGTCAAAACCCTAATTTCCCCACATGGGTCAACATCCTAGCTCCCTTTCACTCATCTCCTTCTTCTCTGTCGCATGGCACTAATAAAGGATCCAATGAAGTTTATTTGCAATTGGGGTATTTCTCAAGAATTTCATGCAATGTTTTCTTGGTCACTTCTTATACATTCTTTGCATGGCTCTGAATACAATGTGTCATTGCATCCTTAACGCATTCAATAAATGTAACCACACAAATCTCCTCGACACAACCATGGTGTGTGCTCAAATGTGCGCATATAAGGTATTACGCTCCATGCAAAAGTTGGTTTTTCTAATTCTCATGGCACCCTGACAACATGTTTTCATGCGAGCTTTGTGACCAATGTTCCCTATCTCAATACGACCTCGCATCATTCATATGATAATGCCCTTGGTGTATAACATACAACGTGTCCTTTTCCTTCCTCAAAGCTCATACCACCTCCTTTAATCTGAGTGTATGCCTATTTTATGCAGTTCAAATGCTTGAGAGAGCGCCTTGTCATTTTAATGGGCATATGTGCTGACTTTGCATGAGGTCGCAATTATGGCGGAGAGGTCACATAGTCGGAGAGTTGAGCTGGTTGTGGGCTCTCTTGGGCGCGATACTACAACTTGGGAGAGGTCGCAAAGTTGCGCCGAGGTTGGGTCACATCTTCCCACCAATGAAATAGGTTGCGACTTTGCGACTTGGACATGTCAAGTGCTTCTATGCTTGGAGCTACCATTCCGTGGAGAGCAAAGGTTCTTATTGCTCAATTAAGAACCAACTCGCATCATCTTCGGTGTGAAACAGGGCAGTGGAAAAGGCCTAAAGAAGCTTGGGAAGAACGAGTGTGTACATTTTGCACGTCTAGAGCAGTGGAATTAGAAAAAACATTTCATTTTGGAATGTGATGCGTTCAAAGACATCAGAGAAAGTTATGGGAATATGTTAGCATTGGTTTCTTGGCATTATCTTTTCAGCGATGAGATAGTTGGAAGGTTGGGCCAGCTCATCATCAATTTGAACAAGAAGAGGACTGAAATACTAAAGGCGAAAACATAGAACCCATAGTCCCATAAGCTATTTTTAATCTCGTGGACGTTAAAATTTCATTCATTCATTCATTCATGCATTCTTCCAAAATGTTATTGCATGAAACATACTTTTGTGAAGACTCCCGTTGCATAAGTCACACCCCTCGACAACCATGGTTGCTACAAACCCTGTGACTATGCGACTTCGAGAGAGATTGCATTGGGGGGTGTGACTGTCAAGAGTACCCTTGGACCACCAATTTCAAATCCACGAGCCAATTTCGTCCTAACAACGAGCCTAAGTAAAACATTGAATTAACTATTACATGTATTAGTTAATTACATGTATGAGCCAATCAACAGCCTGCTCAGCGGCAGTCGTAGCGTACAGTAGAAGAATCACCAATTAAACCATCTCAACATTGTTTTTCTTGTTTCGACCATATGTATATATGATGATGGGCACCAATGAAAAAAAGGAGCAGAGGATGAGATATGCTTCTGTCTTCCTTTCGGGACGGTCCAATGCAATCACTGAAGACTATTTTTTTATCAAATTGTTCTCGCAAAGGGTAGCAAGCCTCCTCATCCGAGAGAAAGGAAACGACCTAGCTGACAGTTACCCATGTTATTTACATGGTTGGTATGGATCACACACAAGTTCTCCATTACTCTCCCCATGCTACTTATTATTTGATGCCCTGACAATGCGGCATCGCCACTGCCTAGGCTTTACGTTCAGACCGATGGCTTGGCAGTGAAGAATCATTCGCTGGTCTTCTCTTCTGTCCATTCCTTCGTTAGGCATTGTATTAAATCCAAATTTGAATTACGACCTTCAGGTGAAGATGTGGCTTTTAGATGGAACCAACACATTGCAACAGTGTCAGTCGCATTTCACGTTCGTTTTGCGAGTCGTAGGATGAATGGAATCGCGAGGTTGGAGGTTCTTGGAAGCCGCAGAGACTGCTACATCTCCAACTACGACCTGACTGTCACATTATCGGTTGTGCAGGAAAGTCACATATCCTGCATGCAGGAGCAGTCACTTAAGAATGTTGAACAATGACTTCTAATAACCCACGTCCAAGTCGCATTTTCTCCCTTATCGCAGATCTGGATAATGGATGGCTCCGGGCATACACCGAAGTGTGACCAGCGTCAACCACCTGTCTCTGACTTTGATCATCTCCAAAGAATATGTCACCAACATCTGTGATATTCACCCATAACGTTTTTTTCTTTTGTGAATGTTGCAATGTGTATTGGCCAATTGGATTATTTTGTTGTTGTTAATTAGCTTTAGAACACCCAAAGTCCTCTGCCTTTGTCGCACGGCTGCATCGTTTCTTATTAGTTGGGAACACCCGTTGAAACATATGTTGAGGACCTTTCATATATAGTATATTACTCGCTCCTCGTTTCCATCAAAATCACAAATTTAATTAAGATTCCATCATGCGTGCCTCTTTTGTTTAATTCAAATGCTTATACATGTCCATTAGTTCCTTATTTAACTCAAAACTCCTGGTAATAAAGAGTGTGCCATTTCCCTTTGATATAAGCCTTATTTTTTATGCTCAAAATACTTTTCTTCGCAAGTGGTGTCCTTTTAACACATGGTTTGTTTCCTTCCTTCATTATTATATCTTCGGCTTTTTCTTTTAAACTCCTTAGAGGAGTAAGTGGGGTTCATATGCCAAATTAAATCCACCATCTTTATGTCAACTTAGTGATGTCACAACAAGGGATTATGGTACTTCCATGGCATCTTCAACTAATTCCTTGAAAATAAGTTGGAATGAAAACACGTTAGCTTATAGTAACCATTTTCATGTGAGAGCATGAAAGCAAACAACTAATAACAAAGTAATTCATTCAAAGAGTATGAACTATAAATAATTCAAATTATGATGTTATGGGTTGCATGGGTTGAGAAAGACATGATTCAATTTTGGAGATAAATATTAAACTAGGCATTTAGTGTTTCCCATGGTGATGATGTACTTATAGAGAAAGTGCCTTGAAGCGCTATGTGAAAAGAGTTATAGATAATGAAGATTCATTCAACACATGGTAGGATTCTTTATCACAATAATTCAGGTTTTCAAAGGTGCATAAGAGAGCCAGCCTTTTACATACCCTAATGAAGCTCAAGCAATGCCCTAACCATTAATGCAAGATGTCTTCACTTCGTCTCAATGCATATGCCAAAGAAAAGGAGGCTTGCAGGTGCAAGGACCTATAAGGTTTCACTAAACCAATAAATTTCTTAAAAACCCCAATGCACATGTTCATATGGGGAAACCGATTGCGAAACTAAAGGGAAATGATATTCGATGATCCTTGCCATGATGTCATGCAACACCGATGAGAATGTGCTCCAGGGGAATAGGAATTAGGTTAAAACGGGACGCGAACAATTTCTTGACAAATTAGGGTTTCTCCCAAACCCTAGTATGATCAGAATGATGCAAGCCATCCTGAAGCCTTTTCCGTCCAAACCCAATGCTCCCATTACCTAGTGCTAACTACTATGGATAACCTAGCTTCGAATGCACAGAGGAACTCTCGACGCTCTTTGAAGCAGCAAACCCCCAAACGCTAATGCAACCATGAGACAACAATACAATTTGATGCGACGTGCATCATATGAATGGGCGCAACAACAGGGTTTGGTAGGAATAGGTCATGGGGGGATTGATCGACCAGAGACAGATTCGAAAACTTAATGGGTTGAGCGAGCAGAGGGGGACCCGAAATTTTGAATATGCCCAAAATTTTGGGTGGTGTTGTAGCAGCTACAACACAGTCATAATATGAAACTCCTTATGGTGGCTCTAGAAAACAGGCTTGGAGTCAAAGAAGATGGAGATTCGAACTCACAGCTCTAATCAAAGGGAAATTTGAGAGGTCTGGAAAAACAAAAGGAGTCTAAGAAAGAGCCTGAAAAATGAATAACCCAATTTGAGTGTCATGAACCATTCACAACCCCTATTTAAGATGAAAGCAAAGGTCTACATCAATCCATATCATGGTTAGATTTATGATTTAAAATTAAATTACTAGTTGCAACAACTAGATGTTTATTTTAGTGTCCACCACATAGAGGAGGAACATAAAATTTCTTTTGCTCATTTGAAACTAGAGGGTCATGTTGAATTTTGTAGCTATGGTTGGTCTTCATAATTAAAGATTTAGCCCTTCAAATATATGTGATAATAAAAATAAGACATGTTCTTCATGCTGGTTTCAAAACAGAAAATTTTGAATTTTTGGTTCCAAGATGATCTAGTTGGCCCTCCATCGAGTCAAGATGACACAACTTATAGAGGCACCCATTCAGCATCCCGGACACTATATACATCACTCATACTCCTCCACAAGGCATAATTCAAATCACAACAATCATATGTTTTATGTTCACATGTGCAGAGGACAGAGAGAACACGAAGTGCGAATGAGTAACAAGATGTTCACATGAATAACAAGAAGTGTGCATGAGTAACAAGAAGTTCATGTGACTAACAAAAAGTGTGCATGAGTAACAAGAAGTGCACAATAGTAATAGGAAATTCACATGATTTGTCGGGGTGGAATTATGTGAGTAGTTTGACTAGGGTTGTATTGTTGGTCAATTTGACTATAAGAATTAGATGTATCTCTTGTTGAATTGAATAATTTCTTTAAGGAAAATGTTCTTGCCTTTTTCCCCCAAGTGGGTTCTTAGCGTAAACCTTGTGTTATCTTTGTGCATTGTGATCTCTACTGTTGTGATGGTTCTATGGTTTAATTTCTGAAGTATAATTTCTTAATGATAAACTGGAATCGCTAAACTAATATTTAGATCACTGGAAGTAATTACCAGTTTCAGAAATTAGTGCCTGTACCTATTGCACTTGAAAAATCAACATGGTATTAGAGCTTTGGTGAAGGAAAGGACGTTGTGATCACTCTTTGGAGTACTCTCTCTTTGAAGTAGAAAACTCTCTTTTCTAAAATTTAATCTATGTCTAAGAATTCTTAGCAAATGGGTCTCGGTAATAGCCTCGGGTTAAAAGTTCATGTGATAAAATTTAATAAAGTCAAAATAAGACCAAGGTCATGCGACACATGTTCCAAACTGAATGTTGGGCAAAACATCCTAGTGGGTGTTCATTTCGGTTTATTATGGCTAAGGTAATTGGCAAAGGAAAAGAGGCATTAATTTGCATTTTATTTATGAAAATAAAGGAAAATAGGAGAAAAGGGAGGTGAAAGGTGAGAGGTTTGCATGAGAGGAAACTTGAAGGAAAAATAGATAAAAATGAAGAAAATAGACGCATCAATGATAAAAAGGATTTTCAGGATTAGTTCACAGTTTTTTTGTTAGTTTGCCTTTGGAATTAGCTTCAGGGAGAGAAGAGCACCAAGAGTAGAAACCAAGGAGAAAAGCAAAGGAAGGACAAGGAAATCAAAGGACAAGCAAGGAGTTTGGATCAAGCAGTTTCAGTAGGAATACTTGCAGGTAACATGTTGTATGTGTGATTTCCTAGTTGGTATGTGAATGCATGGTACGGGCATTTGTTTATTTGGTTCTCTTGTTGTCATTGGCATGGGTTTTTTTGGGTGTGACAATGTTTTCAGCCTTGCCTTACCAATTCCAAATAGCCATGGTGTGATGGGGTTCTTTTATTTGGTTGAGCTTTGGATTGTTGGATGGTTTTGGAACTAGGCGAGGTGGTCTCAGGAAATCCACAAGGGTTGGGGTGGAGGTGGTTTAATATCCGGGAAGCCCTCGACATGTGGGTGGAGACATTCAAATTCCTCAGGGTATTGGTGAAGAAATATGAGGCATCCAAGCTTGTTTTGCGTTTCATGATCTCTTTATCGATTTTGGCTTGATCCCAATAACCTGAGGGTGGAGGTGGTTTAATCTCCATGAAGCCCTGGTTGTTTATGTTTTGGTTTGCATATGTGATCTCTTTACTGGTTTTGGTAGGATCACAAGAGCACGAAGGTGGAGGTGGTTTAATATTTGGGATTCCATGGTTGTTTATGTCTTGAGTTCCCACATTCATGCTTGGAATATGGCACATGGATGATTGGCTAAAAGAAAGAATTGGTTCAGCTCAATGGATGGTTAGAAGGTATGTGGAAGTCCCTGAATTGGTTGGCTTTTGCATATGTTAATATAAAGAGGTCGTTTCTTATTGTATTTCATGAGATATTGTACTTTTTATTATGTGGCTTTGATGGTTGTTCTATTATGGTTATTATTCTGGTTATATGTTGGTTATAAGCATGGTTCCATAACAGGTTCTAACTATTCCTCTTGATATATTTTTATTAGTTGATGAATGCTTAATGAATGCATTAGCTAACAAGTGTTATTATAGCTATTATGAGAGGGCATTAGACCTTTTTGGTGATTCTCAGATAAGTTTCAGACCCCTGTGTTCAGATATGCATTCATGACCTGTAAATTACATGTTCACTATATGTTTGATGAAATGATTGTCATGGTTAGGCCTGGTTAGGTCAATTCGTTGATCACGTTTTGTATGAATGGACATATCCTGATGTTGTTTATCATTCCATAAAGTCTCACTGAGTTCTAGGTAGTGGTTTGGAGGCTAGCCTGATATGGTGGCTCTGAATCCGGGGCCGCACCCTCTAAACTGAAGAATTTGGGTCACAAATGCACCCAGACACGCTTGTGCGCATGGTTGGAGGCCCTCAACTGCAGGGAGGCCTTGTCATGCGTGCAGTTAGGAGCCTAGTTCACTAAAAAAGCATTCCAACTAAGGGTTTGGGCACTGGGAATGTTTGTTTAGCTCTTGGGTGTCATGTAGTTCCTAAGCAAGGTTAGTAAAGTTTCAGTTTTCCAACTCCACTTCTTTAACTATACTTAGGAAGTTGAGTCATGTCACAGTAGCCCTCAACTCATGTTTAACCTGACATTTTGGTGAAACTGGGTAAATGTGGGAGGTGGCATTACACTCCCTCTTGTAAGGAAGGAAACAAGCTAGAAGGTGCATCAAACTTCAAGGTAGGGAAAAACATAATTGATATAGTTCTTGAAGAAAATAATGTCATGGAATATGTAAAAGGAAAGGTGATTGAATGGACGATGAAGGGAAAGTTAAGCATAGAAAGTTTGAAGTCAAGGCACAAATGATTCTTATTGTATCCATAAAAGATCATTTAATTCAATTTGTCTCACAATTAAAGACTTCTAAGCTAGTACATGAAGCTCTATTAGGATTCCCAGAGAAATTAGCTTTGTGACATTAAAATGTCTGGTTCAGATTCTATGGTTTCCTACTTCATGAGGATATCTCATTCAAGAGATCAACTTCAATCTATTGGAGAAATTATTTGTAGGATAGAACTTGTAATTAATGCTATTAATGGGCTACCTAAATCATGGGACTCATTTTCATCTAGTATTTGTGGCAAAAAAGAAATTCCAAGTTTTGAAGAACTATGAACCTCATGCACTCAAGAGGAATATAGAATCATATAAAAATGATGAATTCATAGACCTCAAGAAGGTGACTCCCAAGTATTTTCAATTCATCACAAGAAGGCTTGAGGAAGAAAGAAGTTTGTTTTCCAAAGAAGAAATGTAGGTATCAGGCCTTATCCTTGAGAAAAGAAATATATGTCAAATATTCAATGCTATTGTTGTCACAGATTTGGCCACTACAAAAATCAATGCCTCGAAGGATCAAATGATAGAAAAGGGAAGGGAAAGCAACATGATTCCACAACAAATACTAAAAAGAATGAACATCCAGAGATATCCAATAATGGAAATATATAAAATAAATATTTATTCTTTTTCTTTTCTCTTGGAGGTTCTCTTGTAGTTAGCAGTGACATGTGGTTAGTAGGTAGTGGTGTCTTTTGATAGGAGATCATGATAATATCACAAATCTAGTAGAGAATAAATATTCAAAAAAAGTAGAGCATTGGGATAACAATAGTTATGTAGTCAAATGTATTGGGTCATCATCCGTTGAGATGGAATCAGGTAAAATTATTCATCTAACCAACATATTTTATGTCTCGGGTTTGAAAAAAAAATTGGTTTATGTTATCACTCCCTCTGTTTCCCAAGGCTGAGAATGGAGACTGAAGGAGGTAACCTCAAACCGATCTTTAGATTTGGTAGCTAGCCCTACCAAAACCAGAAAGGGTTCTCACAATGTCACTTTTATAGTCAATGAGGAGACTGGAGATGTAATGATCTTAGGCTAGATATAAGCTCAGTGGATTAGGGTTTTGTTTTGAATTTTGTTGTATAGGAATGTCAGTCAAGGAACTAGGTCTAGGTTTTAAGTACGATTTCAAAGGTACAGTTGCAGAGATGAAGATGATGCCAAGTAGATATACTTAAGAACATCCTTAAATTTTCATTGTGTATAGGGTTTGAAATGAGAGACAGAGAGAATCAGAATGAGCATGTTACATGAATTCATTCATCAGAGGAATTATAACACATTCATGAACATATTATAAAACTAAGCACAAAAAGCAAGAATTTTATTCATAGACTCATAAGATCATCATATAGAAGCATACATATGATGGCAAGAAAACATAAACATTCAACTTAATGGTGTTATTAAGAAAAAACAATGCTAATAAGCATACCATTGGAGTCCCAAAATTATAGGTGCAACATGTCTTTGATTTCACTGAAAAAGTTTGTACATAAGCTCCACACAACAAATAAAAACTATCCAACCTCTAAAATGACTTGAGTTGGACTACATATCAAAAATAGAGGACATTACACCTCATTGGGTTGAAACCTGATCCAAAATACATCATAAATGCACCCTATGATTCATTACCTTGAATTTAGGGAAGTTAGAAACAATCCCCCCAAATTTAGCTAATAGCTATGAGTGTTTGTCTCCTTGAATAATTACATGATTCCTCAACAATGAGGCACAAAAAAAACTCTCTTATCCACAAAAACCTCATAATACAGCTTCAACCTCGAGATTTGATCATTTTGGATTGACACCCGTCCAAAAATAATCCAAGGCAGAAGCGTCGCGCCAGTTACAGAAGTGTCATGCCACTTTAACAGAAGTGACACATCACTTTGAGGGTGATTTTGGCTTAATTTAAGGCATCCTCCTGCTAATATGATGATTGGGTTAGGTAGCCCTAGATATCCTCTATCCAACCCAACCTTGAAACTGAGAAAATACCTCCTAGAAGGGCTTCAAAAATCCATTTTCCCAAGCTTACTCCAGAAGCGCCACACACAGGCAAAAATAGTGGCAGAAACATGAAAAAGAGGTTGTTTTTGGATTTTCTCCAAAAATGTGAAAACCCAAGACAATATATGGAAATTTCATGGAAATAGGAATCCAACCATATAAAAAAATCCTCATTTTGAGGCTCTGAGGAAAAGCGTCACGCCGCTGCACGACGCTTCTGTAAAGGTGGAATTTCCAGATTTTGTCAAAAATCACAAAAAATACCCAAAATGTCCAAAACTTGCTGAATTTTGGTCCATGGAATCCTTGAATGATAAACTGAATAGCTAGGGATTCCTCAGCTAGCAAATCCATGTTAACCTTCTCCTTTAGCTTAATTAGGGTTTCTTTAGGCTTTTTCCTCAAATTCTTCACCTTGACTTTGGCGAATTGATTCCTAGTGAAATAGTGTCTCGCCATATGCCTTTGGAGGTTATTACCACTTTTTGCCTTCTTCAAAATCTTCTCAAGATGCACATTCAACCTGTCAATCCATATCTCTTTGTCTTGCTCAATCTTAGCAGCGATCAACTCATCAAAGGTTAGTTGACCTAATGGAGGAGATGACTCTATTTCTTGTTCTTTTTGCGTGGTTAATCCTCTTTTTCTTGGCATCCTTGGCTTTATTTCAGCCTCTACGTCTTCCAACTAATCAAAATCTACCACTGCTTTACCTTTACCTTTGTCCGCCTCAAAATCTGCCTTTGGTTTGCTTTGGAGCAGTTGTTTCACCTTCAACTGCATGTTTTCTTGTAGTAGGAAGGCTATCATGAATTTTTCCCATGAGAGGATATCCTTAAGCTCTGCTATCTCTGCATCCTTTTCCCTTATTATCTCCTCAGCCGATTTGTCTTCCACCTGCTCTGCCATGTCAACCTCCATAGGCGCTTGTTCCTCATGCTGCTGCAATGGTGACTCATCCTCATGCATAGGTGGCTTCTCCATGGTTTCTCTCTTGTCAATTGTAGTTTCAGGTGAAAGCACACCTTTAGTGATAATAGGAGAAAAAACCATCCTTTTACCCTTCTCATAGGTTTGAGTGATTTCATCCCTTAGTGTCTTTGGAACCTCTGCTTGTCTACTTGAAGAGCCAACCTCCTTTGGTTGTGATGATGCTCATGGTATGTTCTAAATGATGGGTGGACTAGTAGTATGCACAGATGCAACTGTCTTCACGAAAGTTTCCCAAGACATATTGATTTCTGAATTCTGATGCAAGACTATAAGATTGACCAAACCATGGCGGAAAAAATTAATGTGATGATCTTTTCCTTTAATCTGTACCTTTTTAGTCATTTTGACCAAACTCCTAAATAGATAATTAGGGAAATTGAGTGGCTTGGCGGCAGTGAAGTGCATCAATAACCTTATTTGGTACTGGTACAATTTTAAGAATCTCCCTTCACATGTAAAATACTTCATAATTAGCTTCATCAAAGAGGTATACTTATCAAGTAAATGTCTGAAAGGAAAAATGTGCTCAAGAGCATCTTTGCAATGAGGCTTTAAGAACATTTTATAGTTCTTGATGTCCAGGTCCATCCCTTTGAACCATTTTCTCCATGGTTCGGGATGCCTGTCGCTGAGGCGATAACATCTGCTGATATGGTGAATTCACTACGTACAATGATATCCTTATCTCTCTTGAAGCTGGTGGCAAAAAGGCTTGTCAATTGAGCATGATAGCCTACCTCTAGGATTCTTTCACAAAACCTTAAACAACCATTGCTTTCAAAATATCTCTTAACATAAGGAGAAGCATTGATCTCCTGCAAGTTGGATGGCTCAAACCTAGAATGATGAACTCCCTTATGGACCCTCTACTCACCCAATGATGTTTTTCAAAAAGGAAAACCCTAGCTTGATGTAGCGGAAAGAAAAGGTGAAAAATTAGGAAAACAAGGGATAGTGGTACAATGGTTTTAGAGACAAAAATAAGGTGGAAGGGAGTTAGGGAAAAATCCCTAAAAATTTGGGGAGGTAGGGTGATGAGTTGGCTATAAGATGAAAGTGAAATTTTTGGAAATAGGCATGGGAAAGGTGCCAAAAAGGTTAAAACACATAGTTTTCCTAGTTTTTCTGCAAAAACATAATGAAAACCAGGGTTTGAGTGAAAATGATAGCTATGAGAGGTATGAGTGGTATGTAGTGATTTTATAAGGCATATGGATTATGTATGAGGGTTTTTAGAAGATGAAATTAGGGTTTTACCAATTGAAGCAACCAATCATTAATGAAACCAAAACGTAGTGGAGAAAACCTAGATTAGGGAATCCACTCGTTGCTTAAGAATTTGACTTGAAGCAGATGTGAGGAACATTCACTTACTGGTTTGGAGGTCTCTGAACCTTTGGTAAATGATGAATTGAACCTTAGATAGCCTTTTGGAGCTTGGAAGCCAAAAGCATAGCAACTGCCAGAAGCGTAGCACAATTTGCTAGAAGCGTAGCACAACTTGCCAGAAGTGTAGCACAACTTGCCAGAAGCGTAGCACAGAGTAGTTTGGCACAATTTTTGCTAGTTTTCTTTGACCTTTAGATAGTTGTGGAGTGTTTTGAGGATAAGGGAGGAGCTATTTGAACATCAAAGGATGAAATGACCTCAAGAATCTTCATTTCCTTTTATAATTCACAATATTTATTTATTTATTTATTTATTTTATCTTCTAGTGAAATAATAAATACTTGGAGAAATTTTTTATTTTTGAAAACTTGATCATGTAACATACTTCGTGAGAAAAGAAAAATTGCCTTTAATTTATTTTCCTATCTTTGCTAACTCCCAATGAAGGTGATTTGTATGGTGAAAATGACTCTTGTTTTCCTTCTTTTATGACATGATTGGAGATTATAATGGTGAAACAAAGTAAACCTAGACCATGACCTAGATGGAGGTATGTTGACTAATCTATGACCCTAGGTGATGATGAATTACATGAACTTGAATTTGGATAATGACCATGAATGAGTAAAGGGAGTAGCATTCAGACCTAGACAAGATTTAGTGAACACATTTTTATTTGAGAATTTGTTTGAAAACATAAAATTTTGACCAAGGACCACTACCAAGTAAATCTAAAAGAGTCTATTTGATCATTGAAAATTTAGACACTAACATTAGCTCCAACTGGGGATGGAACTCCTTCAGGAGGTGTCAAGAACACCGTAGATCAGGTAGCCTCATCCATTGGGCAATGGAGTCAAAACTGGAAACTTGAAATAACTTCGACAAAATGAAATGACTAACTAAAACAAAAAATGACTTTGACTCAAAAAATGACTTGAATTTTTGAACTTTTTAAAAGAAAAACATCAACTGATCATAGAAGCCTCATGGCATTCTCCTCGGGCTTCAAACTTCTGCAACAACTTCCTTATTTTTTTGACAACAAATAGAATGATATTTACAATGAAAGTGAACCTTTTTCTTCAAGATCAGGTAAGGCAATGTTTGAGGAAACTACCATTCACCGGTCCTCCTAGAATTTCCTACCCATCAAAATATTCTAACAAAAACACCTTATCTCCCCTGAATGTTGTATTATTGTATGAACCTTTCCATATGTTACCAAACTTACCATGCTTGCCTTTGTCTTCATTTTGGGCATCCCATAGAAGAACAACATCTCCTAATTTGAAATCATCAACTATGTTTTTCTTGTCATAGATCTTCTTTATTTTCTCCTGAAGTTTTGAAGTGTTATTGAAAAATTCTTCCCTTGACTGTTGTAAATGAACATTTGACTGATTCTTCGCCAGATGTAATTTGGCTCACTGTCGGTCTCTTGCAGAATTTTCATCACCGACACTACTAAAGAATTGGGAAACACTGTGTAGACACCATACACTAGCTAAAAGGGTGACACGCTGATTGATCTTTGTGTGCTAACTATGTCCGCCCATCAAGCATTTATGAGATTTTTGTGCCAATTTATTTTGTTCTCTTACAACAATTTCTTGATTATGTTCACCAATGATTTGTTTGACGATTCATCCAACCCATTGCCTTGAGGATAGTATGTTGTAGAATGCCCAAGTATTATGTGATATTTATCGCAAAAATAAATCATATTTTTGGACTTAAAGGCGGCTGCATTTTCAATGATAATTTTCTGTGGGCAGCCAAAACGAGACAAAATATTGAGGTCCAAAAAATGAATAATGGTGGTGTATGTATCTTGCCTCATGGGAATGAATTCAATCCACTTTGTGAAGTAATAAGTGGCAATGAGAATCCAATTATATTGAGTTGATGATGGAGGGCGAATATCGCCAATGAAATCAAGCCCCCACTACTGGAAAGGTGCTTGAACTGCAATTGGTTTCAAGGGCAGTGGTAAGAGCTTTCTTTTTCCCTGAAAATTTTGAGACTCATGATAGTTTTATAAACATTGGAAAACAAACTTGGCCAATAAAATCCAACCCTCAATGTCTTGTTTGTTGTAGTCTTCCAGAAAATATGACCACCACAATCAACTTTATGAAATTCTTTTATCACCTTATCAAATTCCCCTTCTACCAAACAGTTAAATTAAACTCTGCCCAGGTATTTCCAGTACAACACATTGTTAAGAATGCAATTCTTAAGAGCCTTCAACTTTAGAGATCTACCTTTATTGCTTGGCAAGCTAGGAGGAGGATTCAAATGTTGCAACACATGTACAATATCAACATACCATGGTGATGAAGTAAAAATTTCAGATACCTGAGGTAATGAATCAACCTCCTGCTCCTCAGATAATGTAGCAAAGAAATTGATGCCCAAGGCATGCAAGTTTGAGTCCTCCATGAGCTTAGACAAGCCTTGACCCTTGATCATTTTTGTAGGTTTGATTTCCAAGTCATACTTCAGCATGGCAGTTATCCACTAGCCACACCGACCTTCAGGATCATTCTGTGTTAGCACATCTTTGGAAACAACGTTTGGGACATATGCAAGAACATAAGAATGAAGAATATAGACTCGAAAGTCCTTCAATGCTCTAACTAGTGCCAAGGCCTGTTTTTCAATGATACTGTACTTCAAGGTTGCATCTCTTATGGTTCTACTAAAGAAGGCGATGGGCTGTTTTGTTTTGTGATCTTTCTTTTGCATAAGGACAACAGGTAGAGTATGTTCAAAAGCAAAGGAGAAAATTATTAAATCAAGTGTATATTCTGGGCTGATAGGAATAAGAGCGTGAGACAATTCAAACTTAACTTGATTGAAATATTTCTTTGCCTCATCGGACCACTTCATCTTGCTATCTTTCTTCAACATACCAGTAATTTCTCTTAAATGCTCAACAAGGTTAGAAATAAAACTTCTTAAGAAATTGATTTTACCATTGAATGACTGGATTTCCTTCTTGCTTCTAGGATAGTCCAAATTCTGAATTGCTTCAATCCTTGAAGTATATATCCGGATGTCGTCTTTAGATATGATATGACCAGGCAATTTCCCTTCTTCCATAGTGAACAAACTCTTATTTGGATTCAGTGATATGCCAAATTTTCTGCACTTCTGAAAAATTGTCTTCAAATGCTCCAAATTCTCTTCATCCATCTTGGAAAAAACTGTGATGTCATCAAGATAAATGACCAAAAAGAAATCATTTTCATTGGAAAAGCCAATATCCATCGCTCACTGAAAATTTTCTCCTACATTCTTCAATCCAAATGGAATTTTAGCATACATAAAAGTACCCCAAGGTGTTGTAAAGGATATCTTCTCCTAATCATACAGATGAACTAAAATCTGATTATACCCGGAATATCTATCCAATAATGAAAGTCTGGAAGAACCAACCACCCTTTGCAGAATATGATCCATCTTTGGGAATGGGTAGTTGTCTTTCAGCGATACTTTATTCAGATTTCATAAATATATACACAAGGAGTCTCACTGGCCTTCTTTCTTACTGGCACTAAGTTTGACATCCAATTTGAAAAATGAAGAGGAACTATAATATCAACATTATACAACCTGTTTACTTCTTTTTGAATGGAGGGCAACAACTTGGGATTCATTATCCTTACTTTATGGCAGAAAGGCTTTTGATCAGGCTTTAAAGGAATGGTGTGCTGAATTATGCTATTATCATACACTTTTAGATCATAATACTCCCATGAAAAAACATCAACAAACTGAGACATGAGTGCTGCGTATTTACCTTTCATTTCTAAGCTCAAGGATTTTGAAATCTTGACCATTTTGGACTTTTCAAGAGTGCCAAGATTGAGGTCTCCCACTCATACTTTTGTTGGCATCAGTGTTGGTTTCCATGCAACATCATCTTGGTCAAAAAGCTCCTCCAAAGGTACAAGACCTCTTGGAATATAGTTGTCTTTCAACCGTAGTACCTTGATTTCCACTGCATGCACTTCTTGGTCATCTTCATAAAACTGGTCATCCATTTGCGAACTCACAAACTCCTCTTCTGTCTGCAAGAATTTGTTGATTTCCTTGTCATCTTAAAAAAATTGCCAATACTGAACATTATCTATAACAACAGGGCGATGTTTGACATTAATTTCATACTTCTTGTTGGGATACACTAGAATTTTGAACATGCTGGCTGAAGTAGTGA
Organism: Pinus albicaulis; assembly: GCA_034641835.2. Taxonomy (NCBI): domain Eukaryota; kingdom Viridiplantae; phylum Streptophyta; class Pinopsida; order Pinales; family Pinaceae; genus Pinus; species Pinus albicaulis. The sequence continues at coordinate 484,705,911 of CM076580.1, forward strand.
GAGAATCAACAATAGCATTGTTGTTCCTTGGAATATATGACAACGTATATTCAGTGAAGGTCTTGAGGATGTCTAACACTACATTGCGACAAGCTCACATTATAGGATGCTTGGCCTGGTATTCCCCTTTGACTTTAACTATTACCAATTCAGAGTCGCCATACACATAAATTTTCTTGGCACCTAATTTCTTGAGAATTTTCATACCAGCTATCAAAGCCTCATATTTTGCTTCATTGTTTGAAAAATCAAATGCCAATTTTTAAGAATACATTCTAACATTAGGAGGAAGGTTAGATGAATGGTTCATAGGGTTGTGAATCCACACTCCATTTCAATCTCCTTCCTTACCTAAGGCTCCATCGAAATCCATGGTCCACAAACCACTTTCTTCATCAGGGAGCTGCAATTTGGATGACTGATATTGAATAACTACTTGAGAAAGGTCTGTTGTACCAATAAGATCTCTTTATTTCACTGTTTCATCTCTCTTTTTGGCTGATGCACTTGGCTCCAAGCAACTTGGCATCTTCTTTTTTTTTTTTCTACACTTAAAATTTTTAAAACAAAATTTGAAAATTCTGAATTTTATGCTTTTTTTTCCAGCAAAACTTATGAGGATGCTGAACACTCATAATTGAATAAGATAAAAGAATCTAAATCCGTGTGAACGGAATTTGTTTGGTGATTATTAGTCTTTTCTTTGCTACTGATCATGTACTTCATCTTATTTTCCTGGCATAGTTTTATGAGTTGCCCAAAGACCGGTATAGTAGCATAGGAAAAGTCGAGCTGCAAGGTGACTCTAAGTTTTTCTCCCTGTGACCAGGAAAGCAACATTCATATCTAGGAGGGATATCATCTACAACAACGTCCATGAGGACATTCTTGGTTGGAATTTTCTCTAAATACACCATTAGATCTTTAATGAGACTAAGATATTTGACCCTTCAGGAATCAAAAGAGTAAAGGTTATGGTGGGGTCTTGTGATATTCAAACCTAGTTTGTCCATGATGGCTTTAGGAATGAGGTTATGAGATGCTCCTGAGTCTAGCATGGGGTTATGGAGGATAAAATCATGGATTTTAAGGCCAAGATAAAAAGGAGGTACTTCACTTTCTTCTAAGTTAAGATCAACAGTAGGACAAAATAAAAATTCAGGGTGATCGTCACTCACATTGACCATATCGGACATTTGATCTACCCTAAGCAACTTTGCTACTTGAAACTTATACTGGTCATTCTTGATTATTTCAGTTAAAGGAAAGGAGACTTTCAGTTTTGAGATTTCATTTTCAAGACTAAAAATAATAGAATGTTTTTCTACCTCTTTAGATGGTGCGTCTTTCTTTTCCGACTGATCTTTGTGTGGAATATCCTTTCTCTATCCTCTATCTTGAACTTCTTTATATTTCTTCTGATTTTTGGTAGAAGCTTCATTGCCTTTCCCATGATTAGGAACAACATGTCCTTTATCTTTGCTCTGATTTGAAGTAGACATCTCTTTATGATGAGCATTTGTTTGAGAATTTTATTTTTTTTTCCGACTTGAGGTTATAGGCACGTTCCTATTTCTCAAACCATACTGCCTTTGTACCTGAGTAAGAGAATTCTTATATCCTCTTTGGTAATATTTTGTTCGTACTGATAACATATCATCATTAGACAAAACATATTGTTGATCATTTGGTGCATAAATTTTTGTAGAAAACTGAGCTTCTTCAATCAAGAAAATAACCTGCTGATTTTCCTTAGATAAATGATTTTCCCCTAAAATATCTTATTCTTCTTCTTCAGTCAGGAAAATAGGTTGCTAATTTTCCTCAAATAAATGATTTTCGCCTGAAATATCTTCTTCTTCTTCATCAGGACCTTCGGTATAGCTTTTCTTATACGGAATGTGAATTTGCTACTAACTTTGTGGATCCTGACCCCTTTGTTCCCTTTGCTTGATCATGTATTGAGGTTGTTTATTTTGACCCTTGAAATTGAGATTTCTAAAGATGGATTATTAATTCATTCTTTCTCGTCCTGAAGATGGATCCCTGTTGGGATTCGAAACGTCGACCAGTGTTCTATGATACCGTGGATAATCCGGTTTTTTATGACAATAAATATAACCACGGAAGTTTAAAAACCAGAATTGGGATTTCTAATTGAGGGTTCAACTTGTCTATCCACAATGGTCATTTCGTCTATCATCTTCTCCATTTTTTTGATCAAGGTGTCCAATTTTCCGTCTGATGAAGTAGATGTTTCTTCCTTGATGGTTACCCTCTTTTCTATTTTTATTTTTGACTTCTAGATAATCATATTTGCTTCAAAGCTCACTACATTCCTGTGCATTTCTTCAAGGGTAGATGGATTTATTTCTCTCAGCTGGTAAGCAATATTAGGATCGAAAACATCAGGGTAATGAAGTAATGTGAGGCCTGGAGGAGGCTTGATATTTTTACGAATGGAATCATAAATTCTATTGAATCTAGCTATGAAGTCTTGTACAGACTCATTAGGATTTATTTTAGGGGCGTTGTATTCAATTATAATCTGTAAAGGGTTCTTCTTCTCCTCCTGTTTTTCCATAAATAAATAAATTAACTGCTGTGAATTAGCTAGAGAACCAGTTATTAGGGAGCGGAACCATTTTTAACCTCTCCTGAGAAACTCTGTGCTAATGTGCATCTTGGTGTCATCATTGTCAATCTCTTCAAGATCGATGAAATCAACTACTTTGACAATGTTTTGGTGAGAAGTAACCTATGATGTTCCATAAAAAAGAGGCAATATTTGACCATAGTTCTGAGGTAGTGTATTGAGTAGTATCAACGGAGAAAATTTGGCCATGACTAGTGGAGGGGGTTGTGGAGGTGTTGATGGAGTGTATAACTGCAAAGGTAATGATGGAATGAAAGTGAGGGATGATGATGTAGCTATGTGAGAAGGTGTGATAGCAGGTGGTGAAGTAAAAGCTTGTTGTTGGTATTAGAAATAAGCTTTTTCAGAAGTTACTTGAACCTTATTGACCAAACCCTGAAGTTTATGAAAATTAGAACAAACTTCATTATCAAGCTCAAAATAAGAAGACTCAGAAAATGACATGTAGGTCTCAAAATCAATGGGATCAAAGACAATTTCTGAAAGGAAGGATTCAGACTTAGACCTGAACAAAGATGTCTCAAATTTAAAATTGAAGGACAAATTTTCTGGAGCAATTAACCTCGTAGGCAAGGAGTTTGATTTCACAAGTGGGGGTAAACCCTTTCTAACTTTCTGAGACTTTGTTTTCCAGTTTCTTAAAAGACTCTCTCATTAACAATTGGTGAGGGATTTGGGTCTCGATTTGATCTAGTGTGTCTTTTGGGAGCCAGTTTTCTTGAGAATTTTCATTTTGGCTCAAATTTACTAACTCAGCCTTTTTCGAAAGTTAGAACTTGTTACCCACAAGTCCAACCTTTAGTGAACTAAAAGAAGTGTCCCCAGGGAAAATTTTGCATATGATCCCTGACAACAGTGCCAAAAATGTTATCACTCCCTCTGTTTCCCAAGGTTGAGAATGGAGACTGAAGGAGGTAACCTCAAACCATTATTTAAGTTTGGTAGCTAGCCCTACCAAAACCAAAGAGGGCTCTCTCAATGTCACTTTTATAGTCAATGAAGAGTCTGTAGAAATTATATGCACTACGCATGCATATGTCCAAGATTCTCCTGATCTCACACTATTTTAACTTCATGCAAAATACAGAATCTATTCCACCATTGATCATTTGCGGAAATTAAATCAAGATTGCAATGCACACATGAAACAATACAAATTCACACATATTAACACAGTTGTTTAACGGAAAAGCCTGAAGCTGAAAACCCCAACTATATTATGTAACATGGAGATCATATGACAATCTCATACAAGCATACAAAGCTTATCACAAGCTCTCAGTACAGTACAATCGTCATACACTAATCAAGACCAATCTTGCAAATCCATGCACCGATCTTTGCCTCCTGCTAGCCCGCCTCCACTGCGCAATCCAAGATGATTACAAAGACCAATTCAATGTAATCCCACTCTCATTGACTGTGTGATTACCATTGGCAACTCCAATGTATATATAGATGCAATCCATGCATCACTATGGTCACAACAGATAGTCCATCTTGCCCTTTCACCTACCTCTCCACTAGGTCTCCACTGAAACTACCATGCACTGTAGTTAACTGATGTATTCTTCAATTTATTAATGAGTTATTATTTGTGAATTAATTAACTAATTAATTCACTTCACTCTCACTAGTTTATCATTCAGTTAGACTAGATACAACTAGCTCAACTAAGTCTAACTGAGTTAAACTAAATACAACTCCATGAACAACTTCTTCCAACTGTGTCATAACTCTGCCACTTGAGTTCTAACTGAGTCCTCCATGCATTAGCTCCAGTAAACCCTCGGGAATAGCGTAATTCCTTCTGTCAATTGTTGTGCCACATATGTGCACTGAACTGAAGTGCTCCAGTTTAGGTGATTATTTTTCAACTAGGATCAAGGATGATGTTTCAGGATGCCTCCTTCACTGTTTCTTGTTGCAAACTTCAACAGAGTCTAGAGATGTAATGATATTAGGTTAGATATAAGCTCAGTGAATTAGGGTTTGTTTTGAATTTTACTGGATAGTAATGTTAGTCAAGGAATTGGTCTAGGTTTTAGGTATGATTTCAAAGGTACAGTTGCAGAGATGAAGATGAGGACATGTAAGTATACTTAAGAACATACTTAAATTGTCATTATGTATAGGGTTTGAAATGAGATAGAGAGAGTCAGAATGAGCATGTTACATGAATTCATTCATCGGAGGAATTAGAACACATTCATGAAAAATTTATAACACAGAGCACAAAAAGCAAGAATTATGTTCATAGAATCATAAGATCATCATATAGAAGCATACATGTGATGGAAAGAAAACATAAACATTCAACTTGATGGTGTTACTAAGAAAAAATAATGTTGATAAGCACACCACTGGAGTCCCAAAATTATAGTTGTAACATGTCTTTGATTTCACTGAAAAAGTTTGTACATAAGCTCCACACTGCAAATAACAACTATCCAAAATCTAAATTGAATTGAGTTAGACTAGATATAGAAAATAGAGGGTATTTCACCCCTTTGGGTTGAAAATTGATCCAAATTACATCATAAATGCACCCTATGGGTCATTACCTACAATTTACGGAAGTTAGAAACAATCCCCCAAAATTTAGCTAATAACTAGGAGTGTTTGTCTCCTTGAGTAATTACATGATTGCTCAATAATGAGGGGCAAAAAAAAACTCTCTTATCCACAAAACACCTCATAGGACAATTGCAACCTCGATATTTGGATCATTTTTGCTTGACACCTGTCTAGAAAGAATCCAAGACAGAAGTGTCACGCCACTTTAGCAGAAATGATGCACCACTTTGAGGGTGATTTTGGATGACTTTGAGGAATCCTCCTACTAATTGAAGATTGGGCTAGGTAGCCCTGGATGTCCTTTATCCAACCCAACCTTGAAATTGAGAAAATACCTCCTGGAAGGCCTTTAAAAATCCATTTTCCCAATATTACTCTAGAAGCGTCGTGCATAGGAAAAAACAATGGTAGAAGGATGGAAAAGAAGCAGCTTTTTGGGTTTTTCCCCAAAACTGGGGGGGGGGGGGTCATGAAAACCTGAGACCATATCTGGAAAGTACGTGGCAAGAGGAATCTAACCATATAAAAAAATCCTCATTTGGAGGCTCTAAGGAAAAGCGTCACGCTACTGCACGACGCTTCTATAAAGGTGGAATTTCCATATTTTGTCAAAAATCACAAAAAATACCCAGAATGTCAAAAACTTGCTGAATTTTGGTCCATGGCATCCTTGAATGATAAAGTAAACAACTAGGGATTCCTTAGTTAGAAAATCCAAGTTAACTTTCTCCTTTAGCTTAATTAGGGTTTCTTTAAGATTTTTCCTCAAATTCTTCACCCTGAATTTGGCGATTTGGTTCCTAGTGAAATAATGTCTTGCTATATGCCTCTGGAGGTTATTATCCCTTTTGGCCTTCTTCAAAAGCTTCTCAATACACACATTCACCTTGTCAAGCCATAACTCTTTGTCTTGCTCAATCTCAATAGTGATCAACTCATCAAAGGTTAGCTGATCTAATGGAGGAGATGGCTCTTTTTCTTGTTCTTTTTGCCTTGTTAATCCTCTTGTTCTTGGCCTCCTTGGATTTATTTCAGCCTGTATGTCTTCCAACTCATCAACATCTACCATATCTTTACATTTACCTTTGTCTGCCACAAAATCTGCCTTTGGTTTGCTTTGGATCAGTTGTTTCACCTTCAACTGCATGTTTTCTTGCTATAGGAAGGTTATCATGAAGTTTATCCTTGAGAGGTTGTCCTTAAGCTCCGATATCTCTAAATTTTTTTCCCTTATTATCTCCTCAGCTGATTTTTCTTCCACCTTCTCTACCATGTCAACCTCCATAGGCGCTTGTTCCTCATGTTGCTGCAATGTTGACTCAACCTCATGCATAGGTGGATGCTCCATCGTCTCCCTTTTCACAATTGTAGTTTCAGGTGAAAGCACACCTTTAGTGATCATAGGAGCGAAAACCATCCTTTAACCCTTCTCATAGGTTTGAGCGATTTCATCCCTTGGCATCTTTGAAACCTCTTCTTGTTTACTTGGAGAGCCAACCTCCTTTGGTTGTGTTGATGCCGATGGTATGTTCTGAATGATGGATGGACTAGTAGTAGGCATAGATGCAACTGTCTTCATGAATGCTTCCCAAGACATATTGATTTCTGAAAGCTGATGCAAGACTATAAGCTTGAACAAACCATGGTGGAAAAAATTAGTGCGATGATATTTATCTTTACTCTGTACTTTTCATTCATTTTGACCAAACTCCTGAATAGATAATTAGGCAAATTGAGTGGCTTGATGGCAGTGAAGTGCATCAATAACCTTATGTGCTACTGGTACAATCTTGAGAATATCCCTTCAAATGTAAAATAATTCATAATTAGCTTCATAAAATTGGAATACTTGTCAAGTAAATGCTTTAAAGGAAAAATGTGCTTAGGAGCATCTTTGTAATGAGGTTTTAAGAACATTTTATAGTTCTCAATGTCCAAGTCCATCCCTTTGAACCAGATTTCTCCATGGTTTGGGATACCTGTTTCCAAAGCGATAACATCTACTGATATGGTGAATTCAATAACTGCTATGAGAGCCTTATCTCTCCTGAAGGTGGTGGAAAAAGGGCTTTTCAATTGAGCATGACAACCTACCTCCTAGATTCTTTCACAAAACCTTAAACAACCACTGCTTTCAAAAGATATCTTAACATAAGGAGAATAATTGATCTCATTCAAGTTGGATGGCTCCAATCTAGAATGATGACCTCCCTTATGGACCCTCTTCTCATCCTCCATGACGTTTTTCAACAAGGAAAACCCTAGCTTAATGTAGTGGAAAGGGAAGGTGAAAAATTAGGAAAACATGGGATAGTGGTACAATGGTTTTAGGGACAGAAATGAGGTGGAAGGGAATAGGGAAAATTCCCTAAAAAATTGGGTAGGTAGGGTGATGATCTGGCTATGGGATGCAAGTGAAAATTTTGGAAATAAGCATGGGAAATGTGCCAAAAAGGTTAATACACATAATTTTCTTAGTTTCTCTGCAAAAACGTAGTGAAAGAGAGGGTTTGAGTGAAAATGATAGCTATGAGAGGTATGAGTGGTATGTAGTGATTTGATAAGGCATATGGATGATGTACGAGGGTTTTTAGAAGATGAAATTAGGGTTTTACCTACTGAAGCAACCAATCATCAATGAAACCAAAATGTAGTGAAGAAAACCTAGATGAGGGAATCCACCCTTTGCTTAAGAATTTGACTTAAAGGAGATGTGAGGAACATTCACTTACTGGTTTGGAGGTCTATGAACCTTTGGGAAATGATGAATTGAAAATTACATAACCTTTTGGAGCTTGGAATCCAAAAGTGTAGCAACTACCAAGAGCGTAGCACAGTTTTCTAGAAGCGTAGCGCAACTTGCCAGAAGCGTAGCACAAAGTAGTTTGGCACAATTTTTGATGGTTGTCTTCGACCTTTAGATATATGTGGAGTGTTGTGAGGATAAGAGAGGGGATATTTGAACATCAAAGGATTAAATGACTTCAAGAAGCTTCATTTCCTTTTATAACTCACAAAATTTGCTTTTTTTCGTCTTCTACTGAAATCATAAATACTTCAAGAAATTTTTTATTTTTGAAACTTGATCATGTAACATACTTTTTGAGAAAAGACAAATTTCCTTTAATTTATTTTCCTATCTTTACTAACTCCCAAATAAGGTGATTTGTATGGTGAAAATGACTCTTGTTTTCCTTCTTTCATGACATGATTGGACATTATAATGGCGAAACAAAGTAAACATAGACCATGACATAGATGGAGGTATGTTGACTAATCTATGACCCTAGGTGATGATGAATGACATGATATTGAATTTGGATAATGAACATGAATGAGTAAATGGAGTAGCATTCAGACCTAGACATCATTTAGTGAACAAAATTTTATTTGAGAATTTGTTTGAAAACATAAAATTTTGACCAAGGGCCACTACCAAGAAAACCTGAAAGAGTGTATTTGATCATTGAACATTTACACACTAACAATTTCTACTTGATGTTTGGAAAATAAAGGATATAGTGTAGCATTTGTTGACTGTATTGTTCTTGTATGGCCAGGGGCTCAAGTATATATTTTGCTAGAATAATTACAGTTTGTGAAGGAGGAATTTATAGACCCTTGGGACAACTAGTTGAAGAATTAATGCATGATAATATTCATATGTGTGAACTATGACATAGAAGATATGCTCACATCACTGATTTTTTTTTTTGACATTGAATGAGATGGTTTCGGATATTTCAAAATTGTAAATAGAGCATGAAGGAGTACTTAAAGGATGTGCACTTGGAAAGAATGTTATGAGATATATTCAAACTAGTGACAATAGTTCTAGGGAAATCTTGGTTATGGTTCATTATGATGTATGCATTTCAATGCTAGTAAGATATCTTGGAGGATTATTGTACTATGTGAATTTTATTGATGATTTCTCTCTCAAGGCATGGATTTACTTTATGAAGACCAAGGATTAATTCATCAACAAATTTCAAGAGTTCAAGGCCTATGTAGAGAACGTAATAGGGAAGAAAATAAAGACTCTAAGATCACAGAGTGGAGGAGAATACACTTTCAAGGAAGTCATTGCTTTCTACAAAGAAGCTGGGATGAAAAGGGAGTTGTAGTCCCTTACATCCCCCAACAAAATTGAATTGATGAAAGAAAGAAAAAATCCATTGAATAAGTTGTTAAGGCAATGATTCATGATCAAGACTTGCCTATGTTCTTATGGGGAGAAGCATTCATGAAAACAATTAATGTTCAAAATAGAATTCCTCATCAAATATTAGAAGATAAGACTCCTGAAGAAGAATTCACTAGCCAAAAGCTATATGTTAGGAATTTTAGAATCTTTGGTTGCCCAGTTTATATTCATGTATCTAAGGGGAGGAGGATGAAACTGCACCCTTAAGGAAAGAAAGGGATATTTGTTGTATACAACGAGTCATCAAAGTCTTATAGAATTTATGTTCCATAACAATGATAGGTTGAAGTCAGCAAGGATGCTACCTTTGATGAGAATGTTGTCTATTGGAAGTCTAAAGAAGCTCATATGGACACAAATGATGATGATGAAGAACATGAAGCTCCCAAGGAGTAAGGCTTAGGTCCTTCTAATTGTACAAAACATCATGTAGATCATCAAGAAGCGCTAGAAGGGACCAATTAACTAGTGGATCCAATTATTGTCCCTGAAGTCAAGAAAAAGGGTAGTGTGCCTTAGGTCCACCTTGCAGGAAGCAGAAGGACATGTAGCTCCACGTAACACCTTTGAGGAAAGTAAAATACCTAAGAGGTATTTTGGATATGTATCTCTAATGACTCATCTCATTGATTCTAAACCTTCCAACTACAAGGAAGCAACTAGCCAACAAGTTTGGAAATATGTTATGAGGGAGGGGTACCAATCCATTATGATGAATGATGCATGGGAAATTGTGCAAGTCTTGAAGGAAAGTAAATGGTAACCCCCAAATGGATATAAAATATTCAGGATGTAGTGAATGGAAACATTGACAAGTATAAAGCGAGATTCATGGCTAGAGGATTCTCCTAGAAAGAGGGAGAGGATTACGATGAGACATTTTCCCTTGTTTCCAGGTACACTTCTATTAGATCTATTATTTCTATTGCTTCCTCTATGGGTTGGAATTCACATTATATGAATGGAAAGACTATTAAAGAAAGCTTTGTACAGACTTATGCAAGCACTAATATCCTGGTATTCTTGAATTGATGTTTACCTAACAAGGCCTCGTTTCTCCAAAAGTGATGTTGATCCAAATATCTATATCAAGTTCGAGAAAAATGAGCCTGTTATTCTATTTGTATATGTTGATGACTTATTTTTGATAGGTGCAGAGAACCTTATTGTTTATTATAAGAGGGAGTTGGCCTCTAAGTTTGATATAAAGGATTTGGGATTGATGCACTACTATCTCGAACTAGAAGTATGGAAAAAACCTGGTGAGATCTTCCTTAACTATCGAAAGTATGTTATCAAGATCCTTCAAAAGTTTGGAATGATGGAATGTAAATATATGGTAACTCCCATGGTGACTAATCTAAAGAAGTTGAGAGAATCTAAGTCAGATTTGTTCAATCCATCCATGTACCAAAAGTTGATTGGCTCCTTGATGTAATTGGTTAATACCAGGCCAAATATTTGTTTTGCAATGAACAATTTAAGCCAGTTCCAAGCGCAATCAAGACATGATCATTGGATTGTAGCAAAGTGTGCATTGAGATATCTTCATGGTATAGTTAATTATGAGATATCTCTCAAAGAATGATATACAACTACAGGGATATAGATTTTGATTGGGCGGGGAGTGAAAAAGATAAAAAGAGTACATCTAGAGGTTGTTTTTGTTTTGGCAATGTTATGATTTCTTCGATGAACAGGAAGAAAAAATCTATCGCACTCAACACTGTCAAGGCTGAGTATACTGTAGCCAATTTAGTGAGTTACGAAGCAGTGTGGCTTCAGAGGCTACTCGCAAAACTATTTGATCGAGTGCTAGAACTGACTATGATATATTGTGACAATCAAAGTTGTGTGAAGCTTTCAGATAATCCAATTTTCCATGATAGGTCAAAGAACATCGAGATCAAGTATCACTCTATTAGTGACATGGTGCAGAAGGTAGCAGTGAGGCTCCAAAACATCTCTACAGATGAGTATATAACTGACATCCTCACAAAGCCTCTATCTAGAGCAATTTTTTTGTTTTCAAGGACAAACTTGAAGTTGTTGAGAATACATCCTTTAGTGACATGGAATGTTGATGTGATAACATCGGGGAAAATCATTCTCTTTGGGTCAATTATGTTGAATAGAATTAGGGAGAATGTTCCATAGTGTATAAAGGCCCAAAATTAGTCAACAATAGGTTTGAGTGGGCGCCTTCAACATCAAGATCATAATACTCTCTAGATAGGTTGAGTGAGAAAATATAACATCAAGTCTAGAATTTCTCAAGTGAGTAAGGCCTTTATAATTGGGACAAGGATTACTCAAATGGATTGAGTGTGTCCCTAGGGTTCCACCATGGGTCAAAAATGTTGACCAAGATTATTTTGAACCCAGACTAGTTTGTATACCATGGGTCAAAGGCGTTCACCATAACTATGGTGACTAGTTGATGCTAATGATGTACCATGGGTTAGAGGCATTAACTATAAATATGGTAATTAGTTGATGTTGTTGGTTTACCAAGGGTTAAAGTTGCTGACCAAGATTATGGTAGTCAGATGATGCTACTGATGATGATAAAAGATGAATATTTCTTGAGAAATTTGTTAACACGAGAACATATGGATAGTCACTATGAATACCTCCTTAGCTAAGACGAAGAGTTGAATTTTTTAGCTATGGTCAGCCTTCATAAATAATATTTTAGCCCTTCAAATATGTGTAATAATAAATATAAGACATGTTCTTCAAGTCGGTTTCAAAAGAGAAAAAATTGAATTTTAAATTTTGAAATTTGGCTCCAAGACGATCAAGTTGGCCCTCCATTAAGTCAAGATGGCCCAATTTATAGAGGCACTCATTTGGCCTCCTCTAACACTATATATACATCACTCACCCTCCTCCACAAGGAAAAATTCGGATCACAACAATGATTTTTTTTTTTTATGTTCACATGTGCAAAGGAGAGAGAAAAAACACGATGTTCTCAAAGTAATAGGAAGTTCGTAGGAGTAACAGGAAGTGTGCATGGGTACTAGGAAGTGCTAATGAGTATCAAGAAGTTCCCGCGAGTTACAAGAAGTATGCATGAGTAACAATAATTATGCATGAGTAATAGGAAATTCACATGATTTGCAAGAGCCGAATTTTGTGGGCAGTTTGACTAGGTTTGACCTAGGTTGTATTGTTTGTCAATTTGACTTTGTATTTTACTAGAAGAATTAGATGCACCTCTTTTTGTACTGAATAATTTATCTAAGGAAAAATTTGTTGGGTTTTTCTCCCAAGTGGGTTTTCCTAGGGTAGATCTTGTGTTATCTTTGTGCATTGTGATCTCTACTATCCTACTACTTTTATGGTTGAATTTCTGAAGCATAATTTCTTAATGATAAACTATAAGTGCTAAACTAAATATACATCATTGGAAGTAATTATCTATTTCAGAAATTAATGCTTTTATCTATTACACTTGAAAAATCAATAGGTCGTGCCTTAACTTGGTGGGAAAGCCACATGGAAACTAATAGGTTGGAGGGGGATCCCCTAGTGAATAAGTGTGAGGATTTCAAATCTCTCATAAAGTGTCAATTGTAACCTATCAAGTATATAGAGAACTAGTGGATATGGTGGCATTAATTCAAACAAAAATAGGGGTAGAGTGTATAGGAGTACACCACATAATTTAAGAAGGTTATAATAGTGTTGGGTATCTCTCCTAAGAACACAAACGTACTCCTCAAGTATCTGGGGGGTCTACACAACCAATTGCAAAACCTAGTGATGTTGTTCAAATCTAAAATTATGGTTGAGGCTTGTGTATAATCATAATACATGGAAAATATAGGCTAAAATAAAAGGTATTCAAGTGGTTCAAAACACCAAGAACCTTGCAAATAAGGGAATAAGAAATGTAAAGTGGGGGAGGACATAAAGACAATAACCATCAACACATTAGTGCAAACATCCCAACAACCATTGTAACATTGCTGGTAACATGGAGGAGAAGGGTTGGAAACTACATCCAAAACTCTACTGGAAGAACTAGAAGAAGGAGAGGAAGAAGAAAAATCTCATGGCCACATATCCATGCTATTAGGTGGAAAGCAAATCAGATGTGGTTGAGAATATTGTTTGCACCTCAATTCAAAGAGGGTGAATTTGAGTAGCTTTAAAAAATAAGAAGAGAATGAGATGACCAAACTCTTCCATATATATATACAGGTCAAGAAGACAACAATTGCTGCTCTATTTGATTTAGGATCACAGGTGTATCTCATTGTAGCAAACTTGGTCAATGGACTAGGAATGTAGGTTTGATATCATCCAAGTTCATATCCATTGGCATGGGTAAATAAGGATGCAAAAATTAAGGTAAAAAAACAATGCAAAATCAAATTGGTTATCAATGTTTATTTTATTAACGAAGTAAAATTTGATGTATGTGGAGTGGTGTTTGGAAGTCCCTATATGTACATGTAGAATACAATATTCATGAAAAGAGCTAACTAGTGCTACCTCAAAAAGGATGGAAAATCGTCCATAATCAACGTGCACAAGGGCAAGTATTAAATTTCACTAATAGGTGCCAACCAAACCATTAATTAGTTTAAGAAAGAAGTATGATTTGTTTTTTTAGGAGAGAATTTTTTTTTTTATAAGAGTGAATGAGAGCAAAGGCACCACTGGAGAATTGCACTAAGGAATAGGGACACCAACTAGAAGAGTTTCTACAAGCATACATGGGAGTTTTCCAGGAGCCTAAAGGCCTATCACCCAAGATGGAAGTGGAGCATGGGATCCAATTGTTTATAAACTCTTAATTGCCAAACATTAGACTATATATAAAATCCATTTTAGAAACAAACAAAGTGAAGAAGCAATTACAAAAATTATTGGAGCAAGGTGTTACTCAACCAAGTACCTTGCAATGCTTGTCACCCATCATAATTGTGCCAAAGAAGGATTGGATTTGCAAAATGGGAATTAATAACAGAGTGTTAAACAAAAGTATGGTCAATATAGGTACCCCATGCCAAGGATAGATGATTTTTTTGACCAATTGCACCAAGAAAAATACTTCACCAAGCCATACTTGAAATCAGGGTATTAGTAGGTTAGAGTTAGAGAAGAAGATACTTGTAAAACATACTTCAAAACTAGATGAGGTTAGTATAAGTGTTTATTCATGCCATTTGATTTATGTAATGCACTAACTATGTTAATCAGATTAATGAATTATATATTGCACCCATATTTAGATCCATTTTTTGTTGTGTATTTGGTTGATATATTATTATAGAATGCTACATGGGAGGAGCACATCTCACATTTAATATAGGTGATATGGAAATTGAAGAAGCCCTGACCACTTGTTAATATCAAGAAATTTCAGTTTGCATGAAAATCATTGGTGTATTTAGGATATGTGAATGGTGGAGGAGAGCTAAAAATAGATCCTACCAAGATGGAGGTGATCATGATGTGGTTGGTGCCTACCAATTTTTACGAGGTTAAGAGTTTCGTTGGGGTAGAACAATACCTAAGGAAATACATAGCCTCATTTTTAGCAGTAGTATCACCACTCCATGCCATGATAGTAACTAGCAAGAGTTTATAATGGGGAAAGGATTGACAAAAGGCTTTCGAGGATTTAATGGAGAAAATCAATGAAGCATCAATTCTCATATTATCAAACTTATAACATCCCTTTGAAGTGGAGACAAATGTGAGTTGGTATGTAGTGGGAATGATATCTATGTAGGGAGGAAGTCCTGTATGTTACCATGCTAAAGTTTTTCGTGGTGCATCTCTCAACTACCCTACCCACGACAGGGATCTTTATGCTCTGGTACAAGCTATCAAAAAGTGGAAACAATATTTGATGGGAAAGGTGATAATAATCCACATTGATCACCAATCACTATGGTACTTGCAAGCTCAGAATAAGTTCCAATAGACCAGAAATTACAAGTGGATGTGATTTTTAAAGCAGTTTCATTTAGTGATAAAGTAAAATAAAGGTAGCACAAACAAATTCAACAACATGTTTTCAAGGTCACCCGCATCGATGATCATAAATTTGGGAACCCTTATTCACGTGGAGCCTTTCACTTATGATGCATACAGAGAGGCATATACAAAGGACGAGGAATTCAAGGAGGTGTTTCAACAATTGTAAATCCAAAATCATGTGCATGATGGTGGAAACACAATTATCTATCATCTCTATAATGGGTTTCTGTACATGGCCAGGCAAGGCATTTATTCCTAAATGTGGGTAGTTGTAACTAGTGAGAGAGGAACACATCTGTAAGGTTGTAGGGAATTTTCATGTAGGGAAGATAATGGCCAATGTACATAGGTATGTGCACTAACCCAAGATGCAAGAATATGTAGGTAGGTTCATAAGAGGATGCATGCTTTGTTGTTTCAAAAAACCTAGTAATAGTAAATAAGGTCTATTCCATCCCTTACTTGTACTTAATTATCCTTGGGGAAGCATTTCCATGCACTTTGTGTCAAAATTACCAACAACCAGGAAGGGACATGAATACCTGTTTATGGTAGTTGACAGGTTCATACACAAAATTTTTGGCTCCCATAATAGTTTAAACACAAAAGTTATGGCTCCCAGAAGTTGACCTAACGTGTTTGACCACCATAATTCGAGAGGGTGCCATGTTAGCCCCTGTTACTCATGGAAAAGAGGTTAACCATGTGGGTACTATGAATAAAAATCTGAAACAGTTGAATTGTAACTCATATTGATGATTGAATGGGTCAAACTTAACCCCTAGTTGGTTATGAGGTTGTGTTATAAGTAGGCCAATGGGAGGAAAAGGTGTTCAATCCTATTCTAGTGCATTTTTTTCATAGCAGAACATAATAGCTAAGAGTGGATAGAGAAAGGGTAGATCAAAGAGGGTTTATGTTCTATAGTAACCCACAGGGCATAGGTCCCACTCCTTTGTATTCACACCAATCCCATTAAGATAAATATATAGTAGATTAGCCTCACCTTCTAGTTCAGTTTTTTCATGGAAGGGTTTCACAAGTGATATATTAATGTTATTCTAGTTTGTTAGTGATTCCTTTTTCTTATTTTCCATAAGTTAATTTCATTTCTTGTAAGAATCTTATTACATAATTGATTCTATTAATATCAAATATAAGTCTCACTTACTGTGTTGCAACCAAAGATAAAGACTGGCAGAAGATAAGTCTATGAAACTACAAAACACTAAATATAAATATATATATATAATAATAATAATAATAATAAATAAATAAATAAATAAACCCTATCCAAGGAATCCTGCATTTTCCACAGGTCCAGGAAGTAAATGATATAGTTTCTTTCTTCACGTTTTCCCTCAAGCCATGGCCCAACAACATCTTAATTTTCTAATGGAGGGTAATTGACTACATATATTGTTTCCTTCTTCCCTTGGTATGACTAGGGTTGGGAAGTGAGATACCTATCTAACAAATTCATAGTTTATGTTTAAGATGTTCTTTAGTAACCTGGCTCTCTAACTTCCAAATGTCCTCTCATGTCTTGGGAGGGGTGGCAACATGGAGGGTTGCAACTACCTCTTGGACCTGCACCTTTGCATGAAACCTGCAAGGCTTGCCCCTTCCCCCTAATCCTCAACACCCTCTTGAGCGAATGCAAGGCATGCTGACTAATATGCCAGGAAGGCAGTAGAATTGTAAAAAGACACACACTCATGGCCCCACAGATGTTAGATATGCAAAATTTCTCCTCCAACTAACAAAGAAATAATAATAATTAGAGAGGCTATGTCTCTTTTATCTTCAACCAACACCACTGTGTTTCATCTCCACATGCAATCAACATATTGAAACAAAAAATCCTAGGAAAGTATTCCACACCTCAACAGACTTATAGGCCCTTCGTTGAGCAGAGGGATCACATGGGCCTTAAGAAATCCCGACACCAAAAGACACAAACAAGGCAAATCCATTAGAGAGAAAATTAGGCACTTGCATAACAAATCCACCACAGAAGGTTGCAACTCATTCTTAGCAAATCGAGACACAGGAAAGACAATACATAAAGCTGAGGAGGGGGAATTACCTGATAAGATAAACACAGACAAAACCAAATCCATCGAGTTATAATGCAACAATTTATGCCCTTATTTTCCTAACCTCATATAACACTTAGAAAAACCTCATTGAGACCAAAACCAAGCTCCTTAACACTAGTATGGACATTCCCCTCACTTGTGGAGGTGAGATCTCCGCATAAAAGCAAGGTAGAGGATTCATTATGAACTTGTGGAGGAATAAAGATTTGGGAATGCCAACTCATAGCATTAGACAAGCTATGCCCATCCTAGACATAAAATTTCCATACAATCCACCATAGAATGACCAACTCAACTGAGATAGGGGAGAGCTTCCCCACTGTAGGGCAAATGAAGGGTCATGATTGAATAACCCTCTTGTATGATGGACCAACCACATTGAAGTCTCCAAAACCAGGGACATCGTGAAATGGATTGGGTCTAATTTGCACAAATGCATGCATTGGGTGGCAATCCATGCCACCCTCTCTTAATTATCCTGAAGATCGGTGGGGTGGCAGGTTCCCTCCCCCAAGCCCATATAGCCTATGACCCTCCCACTCCATCGGAGTGTGAGTGATTATTTTATTTGTTCTTTGTTTTCTACATTTTATATAATGCATACATAAGCAAGAAACAATAATTTAATAAATCTATAAAATATAAGGAAAATTAAGCCTCATAGTATATATTTCATATTTTAATATACTTATATTATATCTTATGTGATGAAGTGTCTAGTGGAATATCCACAACAATTTACGGATCGCTTTTGGGATTTCGAGTGATCCTTTCTTCAATTTTAAAAGCATTGTAATTTTTGGTCATTGAATTCTAGCATAAAAATGATGATAACATGCAAATAGTTTTTTTATTAGATTACTAGTTGAATTGCATTGTAAATGGGTGCATTGTTGGTAAAACCAAACAACCTCATTAAGTTGGCTACATGGAGGATCATAGTTTTTTATCATTATCCTTGTGATCATTGGGAAAATGTTTTTGTCTTCTCACCTTCTATCTTACAAGAGGGAATAATATCAGTGGTTGACCATCAACCTTCTAGTTTTGAATCATATCAATCGAGCATGTATAAGCAAGCTTTAGCCATAGCCAGAAACAAAGCCTCAAACCTGAGCCATTAGCATTATTCAATTTGTGGTAGTAGAAGACTTATAACTTCTATTATAAATTAGTTTGTGGTCATTTCCCAATCATAATTTGCGAGAACTACCAATTAGCCAAAGAATCAACTTCTAGCTACATCAAGAAATGTCATGGGAATAGTTGAGCCTTAGAGCCAAGTTTCATAGTTTTTTAGCCATCTCCAAACCACCACCATTTTGCAATCATCTTTAAATCTCCATTTGTGATCACTTCCAATTACTGGAAGACATAGAATTCTAGCCAAATTTTGAAATGTTTTGGGAATTATTGAGCATGAGAGCTAATTTTCAAAGTTGCTGCTCAACCTTAAACCACTATTTAATAAAATACTTCAACTTCTACTAACCATTGGTTTTATGGTCATCCCATAACCACCAAATTCGAGGAGCACATTCAACCATTTATAGTCGCCCTAATATCTTTGCTTGGACTCCGAAGGACATTTTCAAATTTGGGGGGAGCGGGGGGGGGGGGGGGGGGAGAGTTTGTTAGAAACCTAATCCATTAGGGTTACGGTGAGGAATATGAACCATCATTGGGAGTCTAGGAGACCTTGGACGATTAATATAATTGTTGGAATGATGTATATATTGATAAAAAAACAACACACACTTGTCATTTTATTCTATTTTGCAATCAAACAAGATGAAATTATGAAAACCGTGGATGGCCATAATTGATGACAAGTTGCCCCATTGTATTCAATTTTTTTACCGAAGGAGCATTAATAATTTTCATTGGTTGTGGAAAAAATTATAAAATTGATGCATAGTATTGTGCAAGTGGTTCATTTTGATTTTTGTGGCCAATTAGCCTCAAGTACAATGTGGTAGTGGACTAGGTGCTTGGGCTATTAAAGGAGGATCAAAACCATCTCACTTTGTTGGGTGAAGAAACAATGAGGCACATTAGGATTGTAACCCATCCATAAGCATGGGTAATCTTAGAATACAATCTTTTTCCTATGGTGCAACTTGTTTACTAGTGACCCCTTCGAATATCCATAAATAACCAAGCTTAGATGCCTCTAAATCAATATCTAATTAATACATTTTATTGGGTAATTTAATTGTTGGTTAAATTACTTCATTAAATTATCGACGAGGGTTTATGAACTTTTGAAGTGCATGTACATTGTATATGCTAGGAATATATTTTCAATCAAATAGAATGGAAACAAAATGTAAATTCAATCTATCTATGACTAATTCTTATTAGTGTACACAAATGTTATGTCTACAAGGCATTCAAATTTAAATCAACTTCAAAGCAAACTATTCCATTGAATTTAAAGCTATTATATTTTAGCATTAATTGAAATCTATTCTAGTAGAGAGGAAATGGAAATTTTATTTTATTAGGCAATAAAAAGAATAGCTACTCTAAAAAACTCTCGAAAGGAATTATATTCTAATTCTAGTATATAAAACAAGAAATAAAAGTGTGATCCAATTGACAAGAAATAAATAGGTTTATTCTAAAGATATTGAAATAAATTATATCTAAGAAAATGAAAGGAAGTCTTGTTATTGATAACTCGAATGAAACTAAATTAAAGAGCAGAATCAAAGAACATAAACTAAATGAAACAACCTTTATAGATTACTTGTGGTTGTATCCCTATTTCAAATCAATATTAGTATGAGAGATGAATCTGAAACGAAGAATGAAGTTAAACATGAAAGAAATAATTTTGTGGGTTTTGTATTACTGTCAAGCGCTCAACTTGTCATGAATAGAAAAAAATGAGCAAATTGTGCTTGAAAACAAAAGATTAAAACATTTGAAAACTAGATTGAAATGAATGGTAACCTGATTGTAAAGCCGTAAAGAATAAATTCAAAGAACAACTATGTGATCTCACAACTCCACAGGGGGGCGCTACTGGTGAGTGCGAGGAAATAGAAACTCAGACCACTGGATTAAGCCACCAACACATTTCACAATTGCATAATGAACAAAGTAATTGCATTAACTAAAACTAAGTCTTCTTTAGACAGTAAAAATAATTCAAGACTTTAACCATTGATCTTATCGCCTCTAGATCAAAGTAATTTATAATGTTTTATGATCTAACAACTTTAAGAGATGAATGCCGAGAAGTAATTCATTCATTCAACAACTAGGTTCTAAAATCATAATAGGAAGTTTACTCTCATGATTCGCTAGAGGGAATCATGGGAGTGCTTTTGATGAACACATCATCAACTAAAAATTCTAAATTCCATATCTCACTTGCTTGACTTCTCTATGCTCGCTTGATAATAAGAATTATGTTGAAGTTTGCAACAAGAAACAATGAAATTGGCATCCGGAAACAACATCCTTAATCCTAGTGAAAATTAAGCACCTACACTAGGTGGGGCCCACACAGGCTATTTTTAGGTGGATGTCTATTTATAGATGCATGAGAAAAATTCTATTTATATATGAGGTCTATTTATAGATGTATGTGCAAGTTCTATTTATAGATTGCATGTCTATTTATAGATGCATGTCGACTATTATTATCCCTTAATATTAGTTGGAAAATAAACAATAATCTGTTCTCAATGAGCACTTGGAAATATTTAAATGAAGCGGAAAATCAGTTAGCTAAAGGAATTTTGAGGTAAGAGGTTGGTTGGTGGGACATGCAAGTGGACTTAGTTATAAATGAGTGATTCGAAGTTGTAACAGAGTTGGAAGTGTAGTTATGAAAGTTGTAAAGTAGTTTAACTCAGTTAAGTGAGTTAAACTTAGTTGTGCTAGTTGTAACTGAAGATACACTAGTGAGAGATCAAGTGAATTAATTATTAATTAATTCACAATCAGTGGCCTCACATGCAACTAAATATTTACTACTATTAACTGCATGCATGTCAGATCCAGTGGAGATCCAGTTGAGATGTAGGTGAAAGGGATAGTTGACTATCAGTTGTGACATTATCGGTTGCACACATGCAACCACACACACATTGGATGTGCCTATGAGGATTCCGCAGTCAAGGAAGGCAAGAATCATCATTCAGGGGTTCATTACCATCAGGGATTGCGTAGTGGAGGCAGGCTATCTGGAGACAGTAAATTGGCTAAGGAACTTGCCAATTTTTGTATGACAGTGTGAGACAGTTAGCTCATGTACTGAGAGCTCTTGTGGTTATAGCTTTGTATGTAATTGTTTCATGATCCATTATATAATACATAATATAATATAGTGGGGTTTTTAGCTTTATGCTTTCCCAGGTAAAATTATATGTGTTATGTGTGATTGATCTTTCTTCATGATATTGTGATTGGCGATTATGTTTCAAATTTCGCAAAGATTTGTAGAAGCAATTCTGTATTTAACAATAGCATATTATTGTTATATCAGGAGAATCCAGGATATACATATTTTTTTGTGTAATTTCTACATGGTATAAGAGCACAGAAAATTACAATTTTGAAGCAGAAGTTGAGTTTGTTAGTGGAAAGAATTCGAATTTGCAGAAAGAATTTCTTGGCGCTACAGCTAATTCAAGATCGAAATGGATTTCAATGGCTTGAGGTTAGAGTATGCACTTGAGGGTAGATCGAACTACATTGCTTGGAAGGATAGGATGGAAGCAGTACTCGAAGACAATGGCTTGAAGGAATTCATTGAAAAAGATGTTCCTAAGCCAGATGTTGTAGATGCTGCAAATCTTGATGTATGGAGAAAGAAAGTGGCAAAGGCAAGGAGGATCTGTTGGAGGGAGTACGAGACCACATTGTCTCAAGCCTCTATGGGAAATCCACATCATATGCTATGTGGAAGGCTTTGACGGATCTATTCCAAAGCAGCAGCGACCATGGGAAATTGGCGCTCAAAGTTAAACTCAGGAAGATCAATATGAAAAAGAACGACACTATTCCGGTATACTTAACAAAGTTTTTCCAATGTCAGTATGAGCTTGGGAGTGTAGAAATATTTGTTGCTGATGATGATTTGATGAGCTTGGATCTCTTGGTACTTCCTAAGAGTTGGCACAGTTATGAAGACTTTGTCAACAGACAGGAAAATTTGTCGGATTGGGAACGACTGTCGTCGGATCTGGTGCAGGAGGAGTTCAGGCGGAACACTAGAGATGGCTCTTCATCAAAGCATGATGATGAAGAGGATTATTCTTTGGCTGCCAAAGAAAAGAAGGGGAAGGGGAAGAAATTCCATTCTAAATCTGAGGCAAGGAGCACAACATGTCCAAAGTGAAGTGTTTTCATTGTCACGAGCATGGATATATTTCCACAAATTGTCCACAAAAGAAGAAGAACAAGATGGATGTTTGAGCTGCAGCTGGTGAGGCCCTTGCCTCGCAATTTGAGCTTGACTTCTCACTTATTGCATGCATGGTGTCAAGTGCAATGAGTTCGATGTGGTACTTGGATAGTGGTGCATCTTTCCACATGCCAAGAGACAGAGAAATTTTCAGTAGCTTGGAGGAGAAGGACCTCCAGATGCATTTAGAAATGGGTGATGACAAAAGGTATAGCGCTACCGGGATTCATACTGTTGCTTTCCAAAGGAAGTCAGGTAAACCCTTCTTTTTAAAAGATGTAATGGATGTACCAGACTTAACGAAAAATTTAGTTTCAGTTGCAATGTTGGAAGATAAAGGCTATGATGTGGTCTTTAGTGAAGGTAAAGCCTTCCTTCGGCATACAGCCACAAAGAAAGTCAAGAATATTGGGATTCGTGTGAAGAATATCTATAGAATTGAAGTACATGTGATTTATACAGAGCTTCCAACCATGGGGAAGTGTGAGAAAGCCATGTAATTGACCCTTGAGAGGGAGTTGGATTTGCATGCAGGTAAAAGTGAACCTTAAGATGTGGAGCAGCCACATGCGGAGGATCATGGAGTGAAAGAAGCCACTCATGCAAAGAAATTTCCAGCCAGATGGGCAGAGGGAGTGCACGTAGCTCTACCACCAGGTGAGAGGTGGGGCGACATGCATGAATAATCCTAAGAAGAAATATTGGGCAGGATTCATTGAGATGGTGTGGATATCATGGATTGAACTTGGCTACGAGGACCCCATACAGCAGTAGTAGCAGGATCAGTTGGATTGATGGAGTCAGATGTCGTGAGGACAAGAAATCAAAATGACAGTGTCAGATACTGGAGCACAGATCAGAGTTGGCAACAAGTGCAAAGTGCATGGATGTAGGTGTTAGCAACGTAGTGGTTCCTGAAGACATGTGCAGTAGCTAAGCAGAAGTCAGAATACTTTGATGACATATGCATTATATTGATTTAGTTGTTTGGAGGCTATTTAGTTTTAGAAGTGTTGCATGCAAAGGTTGCATGGCGCATGCATGGAGTTGCATGTCGCATGCAAAGACATTCATTTCTTGTTGAGAGGGAGTGTTGAAGTTTGAAACAAGAAATAGTGAAATTGGCATCCAGAAACAACATCCTTGATCCTAGTGAGAATTAAGCACCTACACTAGGTGGGGCCCACATAGGCTATTTTTAGGTGGATGTCTATTAATAGATGCATGGGAAAATTCTATTTATAGATGAGGTCTATTTATAGATGTATGTGCAAGTTCTATTTATAGATTGCACGTCTATTTATAGATGCATGTTGACTATTATTATCCCTTAATATTAGTTGGAAAATAAACAATAATCTATTCTTAATGAGCACTTGGAAATAGTTAACTGAAGTGTCAAATCAGTTAGCTAAAGGACTTTTGAGTTAAGAGGTTGGTTGGTGGGACATGCAACTGGACTTAGTTGTAACTGAGTTATTCGAATTTGTAACAGAGTTGGAAGTGTAGTTATGAAAGTTTTAAAGTATTTTAACTCAGTTAAGTGAGTTAAACTCAGTTGTGCTAGTTGTAACTGAAGATACACTAGTGAGAGATCAAGTGAATTAATTATTAATTAATTCACAATCAGTGGCCTCACATGCAACTGGAGATTTACTACTATTAACTGCATGCATGTCAGATCCAGTGGAGACCTAGTTAAGACGTAGGTGAAAGGGACAGTTGACTATCAGTTGTGACATTATCGGTTGCAAACATGCAACCACACACACTTTGGATGTGCCTATGAGGATTGCGCAGTCAAGGCAGGCAAGAATCATCATTTAGGGGTTCTTTACCATTAGAGATTGTGTAGTGGAGGCAAGCTGTCTAGAGACAGTAAATTGGCTAAGGAACTTGCCAGTTTTTGTATGACAGTGTGAGACAGTTAGCTCATGTACTGAGAGCTCTTGTGATTAGAGATTTGTATGTAATTGTTTCATGATCCATGATATAATACATAATAGAAAATACTGGGGTTTTTAGCTTTATGCTTTCCCGGGTAAAATTATTTGTGTTATGTTGATTGATCTTTCTTCATGATAGTGCGAGTGGCGATTGTGTTTCAAATTTTGCAAAGATTTGTAGAAGTGATTCTGTATTTAACAGTAGCGTATTATTTTTAGATCATGAGAATCCAAGATATACATATTTTGTTGTATAATTTCTACAAATTATTCCTTGAAATTCTACACGATTTTTTATTTTTTTTTCTATAGTTAGGTTTGACTCTTGGTTTGTCTAACAAGATTCTCATATTTTGTAAACTTACAGTTGAGCCCAATAGTTGGATAACCATATGGCTAAAATTTGGCATTTGTACATATATCTTGTTTAAATTCTAACTCGCGGTAACCTATTCAACCTTGGATTTAGTTACAAAAATGCTAGTTAGGTGCAGAATGTGCACCTTTCGGGAACTATAGGAATGTTTTAACCAATTTCAGAAAGGAATGATAAAATATGAGCTATGAATGAATTGTACCTTTTATTTTAGTTATACATGATGTGGATGAACTCATAATTCATTGATGAAGCAAAAATGTGCGCAAAATGGATGAAAGAAAGGGAAATTTTTTTGTCAAAATGAGGACAATTCAGAGGTTCAACATTCCCCCACACTGAAGATGTTGCATGTCCTCATGCAAAAAATTACAAAACTAAATAGATACCTTGTCATTGAATTGCTTCTAATGCTTGGATCAAGACATCCAAGTTTGTTGATGCTTCTTTGCTTTGTACATGCAATGACCTTCTAGGTTTTCTCATAAAAAGCTTCCATTGTAACCCCTTGAGTTTATGTCTAAGACCCTTATTCTTTGCCTTAAGTTTTTTATTGTTTTTGTACCAGTAGCACATTCTCAACAACATAGTATCATTTTGGGCCTTACTACTTTATTTTATTCATTTATATGCCTATTAAATACCTTAAGTTCATATATTTATTGCTTTAAGGCATTAACAATCTCTTGTTCCTTAGAGGAAGTAGCATTGGTTTATGGTTATGGATCAATCAGGGGAGCATTATCATGCAAAAAATCTTCATAAAATTCAGATTCTAAAGGAGAATTTACCTTTTGTTGCACCCTTTGTTCTAAGTTTTATAGATAATCATACACTTGTTGCTGAGCAAAATCGATCTCAGGGCTCTTTCTTGTAGGGATTTGATAACATGGAGAGTATGTTGTTATTTCTCTTTCAACATTGTTGCCTTCATCGAGATCTATAGTCTCTAGTGGTTGATGATTTTTTTGTTGGGTTGAATTCATGGTGATTCTCTTGATTCTGCTTAATTTTTGTTCAAGGTCCATTATTTTATGGATGTTTCTCCTTTTATTGCCTTGTTTTTTTTCTTTTTCTCTGTTATCCTCTGATGCCTCTGGTTGTTCTTGAATTTCGCTTAATTTATTTCTTCTAACATCTTCCTTATTGCCTTTTTTTTTTTTTTTTTTTTCACTTCTTTCAGAAATTGGCTAAGGGGAATATCGTTTTCTGCTTCATTATATTGAGTCTCCATCTCCATTGGTTCATTTGCTAACAAACGCTTGATTTCGTTCGTTGCATAATCAGGGTTATGGTTTTGAGGAACTCTACGCCAACTTCTTTTAGTCTTATTTACTACCTCTTCTTCATGTGTGTCCACAAAATTATTTCTGATAATAAATTGTGCCAACTATCATCGATCGTCTGCAGATGCACCTCTACCAAAATATTTACTATCCCATGATGATACAGGGCTCGATCAATATTCCTGTAGTCCCTTTGGATATTTAATGAAATTTTTTTAAGACTCCCTATCAAATAGCATGGAAAATTAAATTCCTTACCCTTAATGAAATTCATTAGAAGTATGGCATGAAAAAAAGAGAAATGTTCCATATCTACCTTTCCACATAAGGAATTTATGAAGAACTAGTAACATATTTCATCATTTAGATTTAAGTGTTGTTACTGGAATTCCCTTTTTGAAAATTGAAATGTCCATACCTAGATTGTGCAGGAAGGTCCTCCAATGTTCATCCTTGATTTTATTTATTTATTTTTCAACCAAATTTCGCCATACCTTGGGAGATTTATTGCCTCGACTACAAAACACTTTTTAATCTTCAACCTTATATCTCCAATCTCAGCTTCCACACCATCAAATGCCCAAGAAAATGCCTTGGTGACTTCGGTTTCGTACCCATCAAATTTCTCGAAGAATTTAAGCCATCCTGAATTTTGCAACTGATCTCAGACTTGTGAGTAGGCACTGAGAAAATTCACTCCATTTAGCTCACATCAGACAATTACGTCCATCGTGACAGGGAATTTCCTCCTATGAATTACCTCTTTTGATAGGATTTTATGGAATAATGGAGCGGTGAAATGAAATGGTTCAATAGTGGCAGGGTTAAAAGGAGTTGGATTTGCAAAATTATGGCCAAAACCTCTTCCTCTTGCACTAATTATTTCACATGATTGTATAGATAAGATATTATAGGACCGTTGGGATTTGATAGATTTCGGGTTATTTGTATACAATGAGGAGGATTTTTAACATGATTGAGAGATATGAGTCATGGTAATGGGATATGAATAATAAGGTATTGGATATAAATAGTGGGATATGGTTATAAGGTCATAATTTTAGGTCATTATTTCCAAAATGTATAATGAATATTCAATCAACTCTTAAATATATTACTTCCTTTACTAAAAATATATTTATCGTCCTATAGTCACCTTATATTGCATACCTCTTTTCCTTTACTTGCAGTTTCATAATGCTTCGTAGATTATTGGCTGCAGAATGTGAAATCAGTTATGGAATGTTGCAGATTTTACAACTTTGGCTTCAACTTGATTATTTGCTTTGAAACGTGTTGTTGCTGGATGTTGATGATCTTTGATGAAGTTGACGATTATTGAGAATTATCTTTTAAAAGAGAAACAAATTCTTCAAAAGTATTTATTTGAGCTTGAAATTTTATTTACAAATAAATAAAGGGGATAAAGGAAATGGGAAGAAGGAAAGGGGTTGTGTGAAATTTTTTTCTCCATGTGGAGCGATATGCCCAAAGTGCCTCTAGAAGTCTTTCTTCCCAGTCTCTTTTATGCAAGTGTACAATTGGTCAGTATAAATTCATGTACGTTGTTGGTAGATTCCACTTGCCCATTGGCTTGTTGATGATATGGAGTGCATTTCCGGTGTTTGATCTTGTATTGCTCCATAATCTTTTGCACCAATATTGATGTAAATTGAGCACCTTGATCTATTACAATTTATCTTGGAACGCCAATTCCAATGAAATATCCTAAAAAATAAATGTAACTACAACATTTGCAGTAGCAAAATTAAGTGCCTTATCTTCTACCCATTTTATAACATAATATGTGCAAACAAGAATATACCTCTTTTGTTTGGATGGAGGGTTGGTTAGGAATCTATAATTAGCAATATTGGCAAAGTCCAATCACAAAAAAAACATTATTTCAACCACTTTGGGATTCTAGGATCTAGCCCTCCTGAATCCGGAGAGGGATCTCTCCAATAAGTGCAAAGATGGATTTGTCTTTGAAGTCTTGGGTAATGATATTAGGCTAGTTATGAAGGCCGAGGGTTTTGTTTTGTTTTTGGATGGTTGAGCATGATTATTATTTGAGGTGGAAAGTTCTAAATGCAAAGAGTTTCAAAGGTGTGAAGTTGCAAGAAAATAGAACAAGCTTTGGCCAAGAAGATAGATAATTGCAGGTTTTAGTCCATTGGGCTATGGAGTCATAATAGGGTTTAATTGAAACAACAAGGGGAAAGAGTGGTCCACGGGGCAAGTCATCTATGTCTAAGGATCTCTTTAAAGTTTTATTTTATGGGATGAAGTGTTACAAAAAGAGGGGATTTAAACAAATGAAGAACAAAGAGCAGCCTAAGATCAGCCAAGTACTTCTAAACTAGCCTGTTTTTGACATACACTTAAGAAAGACACAAAAGTAATCTAAGATCAGGTAAGTACTTCTAAACTAGCCTGCTTTTGATGCACTTTCAATAGCAAAACATTTTAAAACAAAGGGAAGCTTGAAGGCAATTGTTGGAGAAGAAACTAGAGGGCCGAGCTCACCACAAATCCTCTCCTAGCTCTGCTCTACTTGGTAACTTTCAAGACAAACATAAAGATAACAAAGAATGGCCTAAGATCTGGTAAGTGTTTCAACACTAGCCAACTTTCAACACATTCCAAGGGAAACATTCAAACAGTCTTTGGGGATAAAACTAGGACCAGGGCACACCATATCTTCCTTAGTTCATCTCTACTTAACATATACTGAAAATAACATTTAAGAATAACAATTAGCTAAGGCAATAGGACGAGGGAACGCCAACATTCCTATGCTTAGAACTGAATTAAATCATTCCTAAATAACACGAATTGGAAGAAAACATGTAGATAAAGATTTTCAGTCAGAGAAGGGTACTGATATACAGTAGGTCCTAACTCTATGCATGCTGTTCTTTATAAGAGAAGATGAACACAGTGAAAATAGAAATAAAATAACAATTTTCAATAAGAAACAACATCACCGTCGACATAGAGCAGGATCCCATAAATCAGCTTGTACTGATGCTCCAAACCAGTTACAGCTTTAAGTCCAATGCTCTAGCTTAACAATCATCTACACTTCCCAGACTAACTTATCTATCACAAGCAGAGCTTCAAGAGCCAGTGAATATTATTTACAAGTAGAAGTCTCAAGCTCAATTATATTTCAAAGTTCATCAACCAACCCTTTTCTCATCTTCTACAGAAGTATTTATAGAAGAAAGAGGAGGTGAGATCTGATGAAAGATCTCCCAAGATAATTAATACAGTCTTAATGGCTTCTCGGCCTTTGAGGGGCTTGCTGAAGAAGTTTACAGATGTTTCTGACTGTATTAATGTTTTTCATTTAAGATTAAGCTCGGTGGGAGCTCTTATTGACTTTTGAGGCTCTGTGTTATGTTAAAGTGACTCTGCTGATATTTTGTCATTAAGTTTATTTGCATAATTAACTCTCTGGCTACGCTGAGGCAAATATCTGATCTTGATCAATAACTTCGACCTCTGTTTGAATGCTTTGAGGCACAGGTGGCTTTGTGGTAGCTGGGAGGAATCAATTTTCCTCTAATGTGGCGGTGGAGGCTTTCCTGCCTGATAAAACACTTATGATTTTCTTTTAACTATGTCTTAATTTGGAGGATTAGGCTTTTGATAATCAATCTTAGCCGTAATCCCCACAGATCTGTCTTCAATCTCCTGTTCTGGTGCATTCTGTCTTCGACACAGATACTCTTTGATTGTGATTTTATTTACTGTGTCTTGCTGATGTGCGGTAAAGCTGAGCTCATGTAAACGTCAATGTGATGAAAAGAGCGAAACCCCTTTGCAAGTAGGTTAGTCTTTCATTACCAAAATGAATACACAACATAACCCTTCTCATTTGTGAATTCCTACTTCAAACGATCTAGGCACAGATTGTTATGGGCCCATACCTGATGTGGGTTTCAATTAAATTCCCTCCATACCTTAGTTTATCCCCAGAGAGCTCCTTTGGTGGTCATCGTTCGATAAGACGGCCTTAGATCGGACGGTGTATCCAATATCATGAGCACGTGACCAAATATGCGCGTGATGAGGGAGTGATGAGGCGGTATTGTCCCATCGACGTGGCGGCTTTTCATAGGATTTCTTGCTATTGAGTGGTTTCGTTTCCATACCAAAAGCGGTGTGATCAAAACTTCTTCCGGGTTTATCTTTAATATAATGGAAAAACCTTTTAATCACCCTTTATCATACCCTGAACTTCAAAACTCCCAATAAAACCAAGCTGCATAAACCATTTCGGGTTACAAAAGGAGCTCGCTGACGTCAGGGTCTTTGTGACCCGAAATTTTTATCAAATCCGCCCTATAAAGCGTATCAGGTCCATTTTGGGGCCTACTGACGTCAGCCCAAATATGACCCAAAATTTTTATCAAATCCACCCTATAACAATTTCGGGTCCATATTTCGTGACTATGCGAGCAACCAAACAAGACCCGCTCCAATTATTTGGTGCCACGTGGGTGCTGACGTGTATGCTAACTAGGTGTTGGGAACCACTGGTTCTGTGGGACTGTTGACTGATGTCGTTGCCATGGGGACCAGGATGATATATGAAAACCCAAAATTTCAATATAATACAAAGTTTTAATGCTTCGGGGGCGGGATATATATTTATGATATGGTCTGGCGCCCGACTGTGGGTCCATGGTCTATATGAAATGCAATATGATCGGGGGATATAATACACAGGGCTAATCAGCATCGGAGTTTGGTTTAAACACAAACAAATGTGATCCGTGAGTTTCTCTGACACGATAAGAATTAAGGACCCTAGCACTTGGTTCTAGTGCTTGGGCACATGGAGGGGAAGTGATTTTAAGACTTATCCCAAGGGGACTTAAGTATGTGGTAAACAAAAATTATTTTTTATGAATTTTTTCAAGTTTTCAATGGATTTTGGGGGTTTCAGTAGAGTTCAAAAATGAGTTTTAAACATGAAAAATGATTTCCATGAATGGAAGAAGGGGAATCATGAAAATAGAGGAGTTTTAGGGAGGAAAAGGGGAGAAAAATGAAGGTTATTTTTCTTAATGGAGGAGGGGGGAAAAGGGATTTTTGCAGTAGTATTTTCTCATGAAATCAGCAGAATTCCAGAGTGTAAAGTATTTTTGATGAGGAAAGATTTAATTTGAGAGGCATGGGCCTTAGTGTGAAGATAGCCGCTTTTTTGCAATAAAATTTGTTCCTTGAAAGGCTCCAAAAAATGGTTAGCCACACTGGTATAACAAATTTTACTTAGGTGGGAAAGGGAGTTGATTGGACCAAAAATTTTGAACCATTTTAAAGAGCTTTCTTTTATTACTTGTGGTTGTAGAGGCATCTCGTTTGATTGAATGGGCTTTCCCATTCTTTGGAAACTACAACATCTTTTGAAATATTCCTCGACATCCTTGAAAAGGGAAGGTCAGTGATATCCCAAAAGAAGCACTTTGTATGCAGTTCTTTTATCAACAAAAGTGTCCTCCACATGGTTCATCATGACAAGCTTTTAAATTCTCAAGTACCACGTTTTCCTGAACACATCTTTGAATGATCAAATAAAATCTTGTTTGGTACAATTCTCTGTCTATCCATGAATAGGGTGCACTGGCTTTGATGAATTTTTTCTTTTCTCTGGCTAACAATTGTGGAGGAAAATCGCATGTAGCCAAATATTTAACAATATCTACAAACTAAGGGTTTTATTGGATACTGCAAAAGAGATTTGTTAGGAAAATTATCCTTTATAGGTGTATCAATATTATCATTCTGCATCCTGGAAAGGAAATCAACAATTTTGTTTTCCTTTCCTGGCATATTCATAATGTTAATATTGAATTCTTGTAATAATAACAACCATCTAGTGATCCCGCCCTTAATCATTGGTTTATTCATTAAATACCTAATAGAAGAATGATCTATATGAATGAAAGTCTCATAACCAACAATATAATGTCTAAACTTATTAATGGCATGAACAATAGCTAAAAACTCCTTTTTTTGTAACAATATAATTTAATTCTGCATGAGTCAAATTTTTACTCATGTAATGAATGCCATAAGGAGTTAAGTCTTTTTGTCCCAATACATCTCCCAAACCTATATCTGAAGCATCAATTGAGATATTAAATGGGAGAGACCAATTTGGTCCTCTTAGAATTGGTGGTTCAAAAATTTTTCGTTTCAATGATTCAAATGCCCTTTTAAATTCATAATTCCAAACAAAATCACAATATTTTGTAGGAAGTTTAAAAAGTGGTGAAGCTTATTTTATGAAGTTTTCTATGAATCTTCTATAGTAAAATGTAAAACCAAGAAAACTTCGAACATATCATTGACATGTTGGTACCAAAATATTGGAAATGACTTCAACTTTTGATGTGTCCACCTTGATACCAACATGTGAAATATGATGGCCCAAACAATTCCTTCGTTAAACTTCATAAAACAATTTTCATGACTTAATGAAAGATTTGCTTCTTTGCATCTAATGAGAATTTTTTCTAGTTTTTCCATAGCTTCTTCAAAAGTGTTTCCATAGACAGTAAAATCATCCATGTAAACTTTTACACAATCATGGATCAAGTCAGAAAATATATCTAAAAATTCTCTTTGGAATGTAGCAGGTGCATTACATAAACCAAAAGGAAGTACCATGTAAGCATACGTATCCCATGAACATGTAAAATTTGTTTTGTCTTGGTCTTCTAGTGCCAATTGAATATGGCTATATCCATTGAAACCATCAAGAAATGAATTCTTCCCTATTAAATTATCTAACACTTGATCAATAAAAGGTAGTGGGAAATTATCTTTTAAAGTGGCTATATTTAGTTCTCTATAATCAATTCATACTCTCCACTTTCCATTCTTCTTAGGTACAATCACCAAGGGTGAAACCCATTGACTATCTCATATTAGATAGATGAAATTTACATTAAGTAATTTTTGCAATTCCTCTTTAACAATTTCTCTGAGATTGGGATTCATCCTCCTCTAAGTTTGTCTTATTGGTTTGGCTTGAATATAAATATGATGCATACATGTATTAGGATCAATTCCCTTCATGTCAGTGTATTCCCATGCATATACAGAAGAATGTTTATGTAGCATCTTTATTAATTGTTTCTTTTGAAATTATTCCAAGTTATTATTAATGTTTTACGTTGATAAATTTTTATTAATGAACTTCCAAACTTTTCCATAGAATATAAAGCTACTTTAGATAGTCGAGATGAGAAATACTCAATGTTGCATTGTTATTCAAAACTTTGATCGTGTTCACAATATGAAAGAGTCATTATTATTCATCAAATTTATTAGCTGATATTCTTCATCAATATGTGAGATAGAAAACACTGGTTGGATATTTTCAAAGTCTTCATCGTCATCTTCAATCCAAAATTTACTTTCTATTTCAAATATTGTTTTGTGGGTGGATATAATGTGAACTTCTTAGTAGAAATACCATCTGAAATGTACATATCACCACATCTACAAATTATAAATGCATTAGTTGTAGCTAGCCAAGGTCTAGCAAGGATCAATGGACACCCTCCTAAATTATTCTTGGGAGTTAAAATCATAAAGTCAACAGGATATTCCCATGAATCTAAGGATACTGATACATCTTCTAATATATCATGAGGTTTAGTAACAAATATATCTACCAACTGCAATAAAGTTGGGGTATATTGAAGATTAGGAAGTTTCAATTGATCTGTAGTATGCTTACTTATGATATTAATGGTTGCTCCTAAATCAATCAAAGTGTTTGGAATTTCAATACTATTGATGTGAATTTTACAATAGGGCTACCTAGATATAAATATTTTTGAACTATTGGCTTCCCCATCATAATATCTGTAATTTTTCCTACCAATTGAATTGCTTTAATGTCTTGTCTTTTTCTTCCTGGTTTATTAATACACAACTCCTTTATTATTTTTTCAAAGATGGGTATTTCCTTTATAGCTTGAAGTAAAGGAATTTTGATGCAAATATTTTTCAATTCATATAGCATATTATAGTCAAGTAAAATTATTTTCCTTTCTATTCCCTTATCAATTTGAATCCTCTCATGAAAAGGAGGATTTTGTAAGGAAATAGTAGGTTTTTCAACTAGAGGAATTGTAGGAGTTGAATTTATTTTGTCGTCACCTAATTGTATAGGAATATCTTACTTTGTAGGAGTCTTTTCTTGATAAAGAGATTCCTCTTTTTCAGGAATTTTGTCCTCCTTATATTCTTGGATAAAAACTGGTGGTGTTTTCTTTTGCAATACTCAACCAGAACTAAGTTGGAAATCATTTAGACCCTAAGGAGCTTTCATATTGGC
Organism: Pinus albicaulis; assembly: GCA_034641835.2. NCBI lineage: Eukaryota > Viridiplantae > Streptophyta > Pinopsida > Pinales > Pinaceae > Pinus > Pinus albicaulis. Next base: position 484,740,854 of record CM076580.1, read on the forward strand.
TTGAAAATTTTGACCCTCAACATTATAAATGGGTTGTTGAGGAGTTTTATTATTCGGATTCGAAAGGCATTGTGCAAGTAGTAGGTTATATTTATGAGGAAATGGAGTGGATGGTAATGGATGTGGTTGACTTGAAGTCAATTTAGGTTGGAATTGTGGTTGAGTATGTTGTGGAGGTTGGGGGGGGCGAATAATATTGAGGTTGGTATTGAGGATATGGTTGTTGAAAAGTTTGAGGATACCAAGGAATCCTACCATAAGAATTTTTCCAATATTGTGACCAAGATGGGTTTTGTGATTGAGGTGGCCAGGATTTCCATGGCAAATGTGTATTCCAATTACTTTGCGGTTGTGCATGTGATTGATACTGTACATTGGGATCTTGTTCCATACCTGTTTTCCGAGGCTTCCAAGGTCTTCTAGGAGCAACATAACAAAGTGATTTAGCTTGACTTGTTCCAAATTATTCTTGGAAAACAACCTTAAGTCCAGATATTGAAGGGCACTCATCTGTATCATGATTTTATACACATATAACACATATTTCAACACTATCGAGATTACATTATCGTAAAACATGTTTTTTCCTACATCTAGGACAAAAAATAGATAATGCAACATTCTCAACTTTTTGCTTATTTTGTATCCTTAAAGTATCTAGTTGTTCACGAATATCTCCAATGATATCAATTTTAAAATTATCAAGCAATTTTCCTAATCCTACTCTACTTATTATTCCATATGAAGATTTGCTTACTCTTGACATGAATGAATCTCTTGGATTCTTACCATATTTCGTTTTCCTCTTGAAATGTGTTTGCATAATTCACAAATTTATTAGAATGACAATTGAGAAACATCTCCCTTTCCCATTAGATTTATAAGATCAATCCATTCATCCCTTATGGTATTTAGAAAGAGGCTTTTTAATGCGTCTTCATTTAGATTATGCAATTTATCCCTCTTGACATTATAGGCAAATATTTCCAGAAAATTTTCAAGGTTTTGATGCTCTTTTTGGACCATCTTAAAAAATTCATCCTTAAGGTCACGTTGTATGCAATAATATTTTTATATTTCTAGGAATATTATTTTCATAACATATCATGTTCTAATAGAATGTGTTCCCAGACCCATGAACCATTTAAGAGCTCCATCTTTTAGAATGGCAATAAATAATTTCAATTTTTTAGTATCAAGTACATAATCATATTATTTGCACAATACTTCAAACTCCAAAAAGAATGTTTCTAGATCCTCAGTTGTTAATCCATGGAAGTTGGGAAGGATAGATGGTGAGATATTTTTCATGGTAGCAATGGTATATGTATCTAATATAGGGAATCGAAAAGGATCCTCTTCATGAAAGTCTTCACGATCTCCTCTTCATGAATGTCTTCACGATCACCTCTTCCACCTCTACCACCTCGACCTCCTCTACCACTTTATCCTATTTTGCCTCTTCCTCCACCAATTATTGGTATCTATTCCCCATTATGTATTCTAATTCTCATTCTCCTGCAATTGTAGATTTTTTAGAGCTAATATAAGGTTCAATGATAGGGTTATCTACCCCATATTACATTGGTTCCTCTACTTATGGTATTTCAGAAAGGTTTTCCTCCTTACTAGGTACTTCTAACTCCTATCCTATGATATATTCACATGTTGAAGAAAGAAATATGACTCCTTCAGTAGGGTATGTAGGTTCTTCAACGATGGCTTCTATAGATGAGGTTGGTGAGTCCCTAGGTTAAATTTCATATCTATGCACTCCAGGGAGTCTGTGTCTACCTGCTATGGATGGAATGCGAGTTTCGGTGGATGGTGTGGCACTATGTGGTCTAGCGGGGGTGGTTGGTGATGGTAGTATTGAACTGCATCCTTTTCCTCTACTTACAAATCTATCCCTAGAATCTTGTTCCCTATACATGCATCCTAAATGATTTTAATATGATTTTTAATTATGCATGTATAAAATTAATGTATCTATTATGATATGGAAATATAAATAAAAAATAAAGTCCTATATACACTTCCTCGACAATGGTGCCAAAAAAGTTGGTTAATTTAATTTTTGGTTAAATTACATCATTAAATTATCGACCATGGTTTGTGAGATTATGAAGAGTCTGTGCATTGTATATGGTAGGAATCTATTTTCAATCAAAGAGAATGGATACAAAATGTAAATTCAATCTATCTATGACTAATTATAATCAATGTATACACATGTCATGTCTACAAGGAATTTATTTAAATAAACTTCAAAGCAAACTGTTTTGTTGAACAATAATTGAAATTTATTTATTTGAGCATTAATTGAAATCTATTCTAGTTAACAAGAAATGGAAATTTCATTCTATTAGGTAATAAAAATAAATCTAATCTAATAGACTCTAAAAGAATAACTACTCTAGAAAGCTGTGGAAAGGATTTCTATTCTAATTCTAATATTTAGAACAAGAAATAAAAGTCTGATCTATTTGACAAGGAAGAAATAAGTTTATTATAAATATCTTGAAATCAATTCTATCTAAGAACGCGAAAGGAAGTCTAGCTTTTGATAATTTAAATGAAAGTAAATTAAAGAGCATAATCATAGAGCATAAACTAAATGAAACTTGAAATGAAAGAACCTATATAGATTACTGGTGTGTGTATCCCTAATTGGTATCAATCTTAGTATGCAAGATGAATATGAAACAAAGCATTAAATTAAACATGCAATAAATATTTTGTGGTTTTGGTATTACTGTTGAGCGCTCAATCCCTCATGAACAGAAAATAAATGAACAAACTGTGCTTTACAACTGACCATTAAAACATCTCAAAACTTAATCGAAATGAATGTTAATCTGATTGTAAAGCAGTAAAAAAATAAAATCAAATAACAACTATGCGATCTCACAACTCCACAGGGGGCCCTCTCGGTGAATGTGAGTAAATAGAAACTCATATAACTGGATTAGGTCACCAACACATTTCCCAATTGTTCCATGAACAGAGTAATTTCATTAACTAAAAAAAAAAGTCTTCTCCAGAGAATAACAACAATTTAGGAGTTTAACCACTAATCTTCTCGCTTCCAGATTAAAGCAATTTATAATGTTCTATGATCTAACAAATTTAAGAGATAAATGTTGAGAAGTAAGTCCTTCATTCGACTACTAGATTGTAAAATCATAATAGGAAGTTACTCTTATGATTCATTACTGGAATAGAGAATCATGAGAGTGATTTTGATCGACACATAATCAAAGAAAAATTCTAAATTTTAGAGCTCACTCGCTTGACTAATCTATGCTGACTTGGTGACAAGATTGACTTCTTGAAATTCTGTTCAAGAACAATTTTCTATAACTAGGTTTGAATCTTGGTTTGACCAATAAGATTCTCATATTTTGTAAGCTTCAAGTTGAGACCAAAAGCTGGATACCCATGTGGTTGACATCTAGCATTTTTCCATATATCTTATTTACCTTATAACTCACGAAAATATTTTCAACCTTGGATTTACATGCAAAAATGCTAGGTAGCTACAGATTGTGCACCTTTAGGTAGCTATAGCAATGTTTTAACTAATTTCACAAAGAAATCGTAGACGATGAGATGTGAGTGAATGATACGTTTTATTGTAGTTATGCATGACTTGGATGACCTTATAATTCATGGATGAAGCAAAAATGTGCACAAAATGGATGAAATAAAGGGAAAAAGGTTTGTCAAAATGAGGACAATTTAGAGGTTCAAAAATTTCGTTGGTTAATCTTACTCATCTAATGAAGGGGGGGGCATATATTCTAAAGTACATTAACAATTTTGCATTCAAATGATTTCAATTAATGCTTAAGTCATTCTTGTGTGTACCATGGGTTGAAATTTGATCTTATAACACTTTTGGTTGAGTACTTGTTCCCTAATTTCACCTTGGTGGTTATCATTTGTCCCTAGTGTAGTTTGATCTTCCTAAGGTTTTTTCTTTCACTGTTTAGGAGGGACACAAATAGGAGGTTCTAATGATGGAAACATTGCATGCCATCCATACTTAACACTTGTCAGGAATCCCCTCATTTTGTTATCTCATTTTTGGTTGGTTTTTATCAATCATTCTTACTGGTTTCTTATTGGTCTCGTCCTATGTGGAGGAATTGGAAATACTTGAGGTTGATGTAGCTGCAAGGAAAAAAAAGCACGAGTTTAATATCAAAATACAAAATAATGGCAAAGGATGTAAAGAAATCAAAAGTCAATTATAACTCGAGGTATACATGTGCTCTATCCCCTATTATATATCCACTCATTTATGAGATTACCCATGTATATCATGCTTATCAAAGTAAAATGGACTCTAAAAAAACATCCAAACCCTAGTAAAGTGATAAATTACTCATCATTAAAGGGGGATTGTAGCATCATTATTACATGATAAATGAATGAAACATGTTAAATGGGCCGAATCAAAGGAAGAACAAAGAATACAAATAAGGGGGCTTGGAAAGACAAAGGTGAGGGTAGGTAACTGAAGTAGATAAGCACTGCATTTACAAAGGCACTCACGAAAATTGCTTTTACGTCATAACATAAGACTATGACACCTTTCATGAAATAAATTCCAAGCCATAACCCCTATCACTTGCACCCATCATTTGAAAGAATCAACATGGGAATGGTTCCTCCACTTAGGGTTGGAAGCACTTAATTGGGTCACATTATAACCCTCGCATTCCTAAGTATGGTAACCTCCAAATAATCATAAGCTAGTTAGACATTTGAAGACGATACTTGTGTGAAATATTTTGATGGATTAGACATTAAATATGGCCCACATTGACGTTCTTATGGTTGTTGTGCTCATGACGTTGATCTCAATTGATTCATTGATATGTGTTAGATGGTTTTTTTAGGTGTAGAAAATATCCCTTGAGGGATGATATGATGCTTCTCAGTGCTTTATAGATAATGTCCAACCACTTTGACGATGACACATAACACTCCAATAAAAGAAATTAGGCACTTTGTAAAGGGAATTTATCTTGAGGTTGACTTGGAAAAGTTGATGAGGCCTTCCTTCAAACTCAGGACCTTAGATGTTGATGATATAAGATTGGATTTTTCTAAGATATTAGGTGTACCCTAGAGAAAATAAGATGTCTCCACGCTGGTATTTTAGCTTCGTAATGGACATTATTTTTATCTTGTTTTTATCTTGATGATGGTTGATGGGCCTTTTCAATGAGTACCTTGAGGGCCCATCTATGGTGCCATTCTACTTAAAACATATATTTTTGACCTTGCTAATATATATTTTTGATATTTTACATGATAAATTGTGAAGTCAAGCATGATGCTCAAATAGTATGATCATGCTTATATTTTGGTTGGTTTTGGTACAAGTAGTACATTGGATATGGTGAGATATTGGTTAATACCTTTCACTGGTAGTCTTGGAAGGAAATAAGGATCCTACTATCGATATTTCTAGCACTTAAACTAAAGCTACTTGAATTACTCAAGGACACATCACCAATTAAAGATCAAATCTGAAATTGCATTTAACTCCATAATACGAAACTCCCCCTAATTTGGGTATTTTTAGATGGAATAAACCCATCTAATCAAGGGGGATTATTCCTTGTCGCATGTATAAATCGACGATTCAATCCTTAGAGTAGTTAGTGTGGGAAAATCAAGGTTCATGTATAATATAATTGTCTTTCCTTACTTGATAATTACTTGTGATGTTAGTTGGCCTTTTATTACATTTTATTTCTTGTTCATCGAGAAATTAAGAAAACAATGAAGATCAAAAAGAGAAAAAGTACACAAGATATAGGCTCGAAGCAAGGGAAAAACTTATCTAAGAGGAAAACCCAAAAATAATAATTCCCTTCTTATAGAATCAATTCAAAATAAGACTTCCAAGACCCAAATACCAAATACAAAAATCCTCCCACACACCAAGTCATCTCTTCAACACGATCTCTCCCAAAGAACCAAATTCTTCCAAAGTCAATGAAGTTCAAACTCGGTCAAAGCAACTTCAGTCAAAATCTCGGCCCTATAACTTGAGGTTTGTAATTTCGACTTGCAACTTCAGCCCTTGCAATTCGCACAGAAACACTAGAAAACTTCACACATGTGGAAAAAAAAAGGTATATTCCTTGTATAAATTATACAAACAATATGTATACCAATGGATTCATCCTGATCATGTGATATGCTAAAGAAAGATATTGAATCCTTCTACAAATTAATTGCGGAAAATAAACACGATCGCACAATCACATCAAGTAAGAGAAATAAGAAAATCAATCCACAACACAGATATTTTTCCTGGGGAAAGCTTGCTGCTCAAAACCCCTCTATCCCTATTTTATATTCAACCAAGGAATCATGAAAAAGTACAATGTACTCTTCTCACAAGAGTCTGCTGCACTCTACCAACTGTCTCACACTTATCCGCACAAAATTGACCAACACTTAGCCAATTTCTTGCCTCTGCTCGACCTATCTTGCTTGCGCAATTCTCATGGTCAATCTTATGGGTGTATTACTGCATCTGGGCAGTTTGATAATAATACAACTGATAGATAACATCCCTTTAACCTCTATCTCAACTGGGTCTTCATCAGAACTGACATGCATGTAGCTATTAATAGTAAATCATCAGTCACTTGAAATATCACTGCATGTGAATTAAATATGATTTAATTCACTTGACCTCTCACTAGTGCAAAATCAGTTACAAGTAGTTCGACTGAATTTAATTCACTTAATTGAGTTAACTGATTTCTCATGCATTATAACCAATACACTAACTGCAACTTGGACTCTAAAACAAATAGAATCACTCTGCATGCCTCACCGACCACCCTCAACTCGAATTTCATGAGCTAACTGAGTCTATCACACTCAGTTAACTATTACAAGTGATTATGAGATAAGATTACAATTTATTGTCCAATTTAATTAAGGGAAAATTAAATTAGACACACATTTCTTGTTGACTTTCAACACTCCCTCTCAACAAGAAAGGGATTATCAACTGCCGTGATCCTGCCTATGTGGTATTCGAATTTTCTCTTGGTGAGTGCCTTCGTTAGAATATCTGCATCCTGATCCTCTGTGGGAATGTACTGAAGTAATATAATGTGTCTCTGAACACAATCTCTGAGATGGTGGTACCATATGTCAATATGCTTGGACTAGTCATGGAATACTGGATTAACCGAGAGTTTTATGCAACTATGGTTATCACAATGTATCATCGTACGTGTGTTCACGAAGTACATGAGTGAACCACAAATACGTAAATAGTGGCATCCACTACCTCATGAAGTAGCATCCTCATTCCTCTAGTTTCCTGCAAGAAGAATCTCCATGGGTTTACAATTCTCCATGTGGAAATTTCTCATAATATCTTTGGCATACTTTCCTTGAGAAAAAAATATCTCCCCATCCTGCTGCCGTATTTCCAAACTAATGAAATATTGAAGGAGCCCCATGTCCTTCATCTCAAAATCTCTTGCAAGATCCTCTTTGCAAGAAGTTATGAGCTTCTCATCACCTGTCAAAATAAGATCATCAACATAAAGTATGATAATCAAAAGCTTACCATCGGCCAAAAAATCTGGTACAGTTTTCATCCGCTTGACACTTGGTGAAGCCCAACTTCGTGAAATAGTCAATCATGGCGTATCAAGCATGAGGTGTAGCCAGCCCATACAATCTCTCTTAAGTCTGAACACATGCGACTCCACCGCGAATGTCTCAAAACAGCAATAGCTACTAAATGCACACTTCTTACTCAATAATGAACTCATTGAGAAATGCGGTCTTCACATCCACTTCTGATCTAATACGCACCCCATGCGTGAGTGCAGAAGGATAGTCTAATTGATGAGTACACAGGCGGTACAAAATTCTCCTCATGGGTAATCCCCTCTACCCGTGAGAATCCCCGAGCCAAAAATCTAGCCTTTTATTTCTCCACACTCCCATCCGCTGCTTGCTTCACCTTGTAGATCCATAGATTCAGCACGGCCCGGTCTTGGGGCAGCTTTCCTGCACGACGATGAGGTCATGCTCACTATAACCATGGCGTCGGCCAAGTTGGTTGCTGCACTGCTTCCTCAAAAGAGGATGGTTCTGTCATAGTACACTTGCTCATAAGAGCCATGTATCCAGTATACCTGTCTGGTGACTGTCTCTGTCTGCATAGTGATGTAGGTTCTCCTACATGTTCTGCTGCATCAAGTCTCAATCTGTTAGCCTCTGTGGTGCACCTCCTACCATGTTTGGTGGATGGATTTGCATGAGTGGTTTATACCACTCCATGATTCTCCACATGTGGTTGATCCACATCTTGAGGTTTATCCTTTGGAACCAATAGTTCCTCATTTGCATGCAAATCAAGCTCCCTCTCAAGGGACAATCGCATGGCTTTCTCATCATCAAATTTTACATCTCGTCTGACAACTGTCATCCTACTGTTCGACAAACACACCCGATAGTTCTGGGGAGTATCTGTGTACCCCAAAAAATCCCAATCCCTGTTATTCGTTCTAGCTTCTTTTTGGAATCTTTGGTCACATGGAAATAGGTAGATGCGCCAAGAAATTTAAAATATGAAACATTAGGCTTCTTACCAGAAAAAGCCTCCTCTGGTGTACTCATCCCAAGTATCCGACGAGGAATACGATTCTGCACAAATATCATTGTGTTGGATGCCTCTACCCACAGATACAACGATAGGCCCTAATCATGTAACTTAGCTCGTGTCGCACCTACAATTGTTTTGTTCTTTCTTTCTGCAACCCCATTTTGTTGTGGGTTATGAGGCGCAATCAAATCTCTCTGAATTCCTTCTTTTCTACAGAAGTTCCTGAATTAATTGGAGATGTACTCACCACCATTGTCGCTCCTTAGAGCCTTCACATGTTTCCCTGTATCTTTCTCAACCAGTGCTTTGAACCCACAAAATTTTGAGAACATCTGATCTTTCTTCTTCATGAAGTAGATCCAACACTTTCTAGAAAAATCATCAACAAAAATCACATAATACCTGTGCTTTGCTATAGAAATTGTAGAGAATGGTCCACACAAATCTGAGTGAACTCTCTCAAGGATTTCTGTTGCTCAGTTCTCCTTCTCGTGAAAAGCGGCCTTTGTATACTTCCCCATGGTACATCGCTTGCATGTATCTATCTACGCAAGAGTACCCTTTGGAAGCCCCGTAGAAATCTGTTGCACGACCTTCAAGGCATTGTGGTGTAGATGGCCCAATCTCTTGTGCCATAACTCACCCTCATCCCGGATCACCACTCTATCTGCATTACTCATCAATGAAGCACAACCATCTACATCAAGTTTGTAGAGGTTCTTCACACGAACCCCAATCTTCTTAAATTGTCCTGTGGCTTTGTGACGAAGGAATGCTTTCCCTTCACTGAAAACCACATCATATCCTCTATCCTCCAACATAGAAACTGAAACTAATTTTTTTTTCAAGCCTAGTACATGCATGGCATCTTTTAATAAGAAAGGTTTACTTGACTGTCTTTGGAAAGTAACTATACCAATCCTGGTATCACTATAACTCCCGTCATCACACATCTTAATGTGCATATGAAGATCCTTCTCCTCTAAGCTACTAAATAGTTCTTTGTCTCTCGTCATGTGGAAATATGCACCACTATCCAAGTACCACACTGATCCCATCGCACTAGACACCATGCATGCGATGAGTGAGAAGTCCAACTCGAACTGTAAAGCCAAAGCATCGCCCGCTGCAGATCCTTAAGCCTTCTTGTTGTTCTTATTCTTCTGTGGAAAATTAGTGGCATAATGTCCATGTTCGTGACAGTGAAAGCATTTCACTCTGGAAATGTCATGCTTCTTGCCTTATTTTCCGGTCTTAGATTTTGAATAGGATTTATTTTCCTTCCCCTTCTTTGAATTACCATCCAAGGCGCAATTTTCCTTGTCATCTGTCTTGGATGAGGATCCATCCTTAGTATTCCGCCTAAATTCTTCTTGTACCAAATTCGGCCAAAGTCGCTCCCAATCTGGTAGCTTCTCCTTCCCATTGACAGAGTCCTGATAACTATGCCAGCTCTTGGGAAGTCCCAGAAGTGCTAGGCTTACCAAGACATCATCCGCTACGGTAATCTCGACACTTCCAAGCTCATCTCAGCATTGGATGAACTTGGTCAAGTATTTAGGAATAGTGTCGCCTTTCTCCATTTTGATTTTCCTGAGCTTGTCCTTGAATGCCAATTTTATGTGGTCACTGTTGTTTTGAAACAGATCTGTCAAGGCCTTCCACATTGCATATGGAGTCGCCTTGTTGTTGAACCTCAAGATTACCTTCTCCTTTACATTTTTCTCTTCTCATTTCACCACTTTACCATAAGTTCATAAACCCTAATCAGTGAATAATGCTAAGGTTTTGTCTCAAGGTTACATTTAAATGATTGTCATTTTATACTTTCATGATTTTTCTATTTTGATATTTTTTTGAAAATTAGCTCCAGAATGCAGCCCGTTCTGCAGCTAACTGTGCATTCCGCAGCTACTCTTATGGTTTACTAGGTTCCAGGTGTCAGTTGAGGAATTAATCCACATGGGTGTTTCTAGAATCCTTACTACATGGCTTCTATCCTACTCATTTGATCCATATCGACATAAGGAGGTGCCTAAACCTACGGTCAAAGTTACAAGTCAATGAACGTTACCTACAGCAATAGGACTCCTGATTTTCTCTTCGAGGAAAAACATGAGTCCAATAGTCCTATTTTGATTGTAATTCAAGTCAAACACCTGTATCTAACTTAGCTCGCAATTAGTTATGTAATTCCTCTTTAAATAGTGGTTCCACAGAATCGAGGGATAGTTAAGTTCAATTTTAGTATAGTTCAGATTTGCAAGTGAATACTCTGTTTTTTCTAGACTCTGTTTCAATAAAGAAGTTTAGATACCAAATGCTTGTTTGATTGCACTTTTGACAAGATAGGAGTCAACCAACTTAGTAGCAGAGGGTCCCTGCTTCTAAAGGATGGTTTTATATGCTTTCTAGTTTGATTTCTTTCATTCTGTTTAGCAATTTATGTTATGCTTCATTTCCAGTCTTTTTCAAATAGTTTCAAGATAGATTGCAACCGTGTAGACTTGTTCTTCTAAAACATTTCAAGAAGATAGAAATTTTGTTTTCAATATTGGATTAAGGATTGAAGTGCTGGAAACCATGGTTGTTTAGCTTTACTGTTCTTGCCTTTTCATTTTCATAAAATAGAATTGCCAATTGCTGTGTCAAATTAATATTCATGAAAGCCATTTTCAATATACAGAATTTATATTAATGGTTAAATGTTCACATGTGTAGTAGTTGAATTTATCTTGTTCTTGTCATTTGCTTACTAATAATTAGAGGCATAATTGATTTCTCCAAAGATACTTCAAGAGGTTAAAAGCTTCACATATGAGTAGTACTGATAAGTCAATTATACGTTTGGTTGATCTTAGTTAGACTTTGCATGTTTTTACATTCAAGAAAATAATTTGACTGCAAACAACAATATTTCTAAAAACCACTATACAAAGAACTAATCTGAACATGTTAAGAAGGGATGGTTGAATGATTAAATGTAATGAAACTTCTGGGTTAGTTACAGAGCTTTCCTAGTACTTTAATTTAAAACAGATGTAATTAGCTTACTCAGACATTACTTCAAAGAAGGTCACGCTTTACAATTGAATAATTGGATTAGCTAGACACATCTTAGATACTTTCATTTGCATTCCTTGTTTTCTATTCTAGAGCCTTAGCATGCTAAAGTACTAGCAGTTACTAAACTCCATCTCAGTAGGTCACACCTAACAATTGGATGAGAGATAACTAAAGGTACAATAGTTGATTCATTTCCTGATTTCATAGGAACAATAATTCTCAATTCTAGTCTTTTAGAAGTAGATCCATGGATTAGGATTAACAAACCAATTAGATATATGCTTTAATTCTTAAAACTAGGTCTTAAACTAGCTCTTAGCTTTAGGTTTGATTTTATGAAAACTAGATTAGTTGTAGTACACTTCCTTTTCTTCCTTCTAAAATTAAATTAGATTAACTTAAATCTTTTCATAATTCTAGATCAGTCATCTCAAGAACTCAAAGAACAAAACCCCCCTAAAAAACAATATAAAACACAAACACAACGAAGTAAGAAATAGGTTGCTTAAGCACATATGGTGCACCACACTTCATCAGTTTACTAGCCCTGGTTGATAATTAATGAAATCAATTTAGGAACACTAAATTGACTAAACACTTGCCATGGAAACTCGAGACAATGTGATCTCGAACTCCCTCTAATAAGATCCTCCTCGCCTTTGCAACCTTCTTTTTCCAAGAATCAAGAAGAGAGGCATCTGCTGCTGCAGGCTTAGGAATATCATTATCAATGAATTATTTCAACACATTTTCCTCCAGAACTACCTCCGTTATGCCTTTCCATGCAATATAATTAGAACTACCCTCGAGTGCATATTCCAGTATTAATCCATTGAAATCCATCTTGATCTTCTTATCGCACCAAAGAATATTTTTGCAAATTCAAATGTTGTTCAACACAAACGCAATTTCTTCTCCACTATAGTGATACTTGGCGCTCCGATACCATGTAGAAATTATACAAACAATATTTATACCAATGGACTCACTCCGATCATGCGATATGCTAAGGCAAGATACTAAATCCTTCTACAAATTAATTGCGGAAAATAAGCACGATCACACAATCACACCAAGTAGGAGAAAGAAGCAAAGCAATCCACAACACAAATATTTTTCCTAGGGAAAGCTTGCTGCTCAAAACCCCTCTATATATATTGTATATTCAACCAAGGAATCATGAAACAATACAATGCAATCTTCTCACAAGAGTCTGCTACACTCTACCAATTGTCTCACACTGATCCAAACAAAATCAACCAACACTTAGCCAATTTCCTGCCTCCGGTCAGACTGCCTTGCTTGCGCAATTCTAAGAGAATTAAATCCCTATTATTTAGGAATTTCAACCTTCCAAAACTGCACAATGCTCATGGGAAATCATATGGGTGTATTACTGCATCTTGGCAGTTTGCTAATAATACAACTAATAGATAACAACCCTTTAACCTCTGTCTCAACTGGGTCTTCATCGGAACTGACATGCATGCAACTATTAATAGTAAATCATCAGTCACTTGAAAGATCACTGCATGTGAATTAAATATGATTTAATTCACTTGACCTCTCACTAGTGCAACAATCAGTTACAACTAGTTAGACTGACTTTAACTCACTTAATTGAGTTAACTGATTTCTCATGCATTAAACTAGTACACTAACCGAAACTTGGACTCTAAAACAAATAGAATCACTCTACATGCCTCACCAACCACCCTCAACTCGAATTTCATGAGCTAACTAAGTCTATCACACTTAGTTGACTATTATAAGTGATTATGAGATAAGATTACAATTTATTGTCAATTTAATTAAGGGAAAATTAAATTAGACACACATTTCTTGTTGAATTTTCAACATTCCCAAGATATCTTCTTCACTTCAACTTCTTCTTCTTCTTCTTAGCTTCCTTGCCCTTCTTTCTTCTTATCGTGTTGCAGAGTTAACTTGTGTGAGTGAATGCCTCAAATGATTCGAAGTCCTTCTTATTGATAGCCTTCTTGAGGGGTCGGATAGCCCTCTTTAGGTCGACTTCACCATGGTTGGGCCGACTTGGTCTTGGAGGAGAAATCGACTTTATAGACTCACAAATAATGATTTTGTTTTGTTACAATAATTCCAAATGGGACTAGATTACATGACAATAATTATTCTTTGGCTCAATAAGCCCTAGAAGCATGAAGAACATGATTTAACCTAGAATTTAAGCATAAAACCCTTTCTTAAACAAATAAAAAATTCTCTTTTTATATAAAATATGCAATGTCATGATTACAAAAGCCGTTATGAAGACTAAATATAGTTACATTGTCCAACAATAAGTTCATTATTCTGCTATATAAGTTGGTTCAAGTCTCAGAAAATGCTGTACTTTGAAAGCATGCAAGTAATTTTGTCTTGTTGATGATTTTTTTTTTTTAGTCTACTATTGGAGATTTTCTTAGTTTCTTGAGTACCTTGTGAAGGGCCCAACCACAACACTCCAAAAAACATTCTATACTTTATTTTCTAGCCCTATTTCATGTTTTATCATATACTTGTAAACTACTTATATATAATTTTCATATTTGAATTTATTTACTTTTCTATATAAAGATAAATTCCATGATACAACTCCTCTCCTAAGCACAGATTGGATTATCAGGGCTTGTGTTAGATTAATGTTGATAACAAATTACACATATCCAATATTATGCTTTTCAAACTCTAACAAGAATTCCTAATAACAAGAAATTTTCGCACAAGATAAAATCCCTCTCATTCTCTTGTTAAAAATATGTAAGAAAAACAAGGATTTCATACTCTTCCTCCCTTTTAGCTTGATACAAATATGCTAGTAGAATGTTAAAAGTCACAACCTCCTGACAAGAAAATTCAACCCTCGCTTCATAGAGAGATCCTCATTTTAATCTCTCATTATTAACTTTACATCCGATCTCCTCTTTTGTATTTCCTCCTTGGTTAGGGCTATTTCTAATTTTCCAACTCATTTTTTAATATATTTTTTCTAAAAATCGTTGTAACAATATAAAAAATAAGTAAAATATTTGTCGAGCAAAAGAGTTATAACAAGATTTCTTAATTCTCTAATCCAAGGACTTCCTTTGTATAACACATTTAAAATTGTTATGCACGTGATTTTTCATGATTGAGGGTCTTGAACTCATACTTTGTTTTATCTAAATGAGAACCTGTTCTCTTTTTCTTATTTGTTTGCTTTTCTCCATCACCAAATATTTTTAATACAATCATTGATATCTATATTTGATGAAAGATATTCATGGAAGAAAATAAATTGATAAAAGGACCCTTCTAACCAACTTATTCCATTTCTGCAAGATTATTATTTTTAGTTTCCTAAAACACTTGAAATAATAACTATGATACCAATAAATGATTATATTTTGAATACATTCCTACCATTTTATACTTACTTTCATATCGATTAGATCAAATAACAAATAAAACTAAATACAATGTGTACTTCAAATAATATAAAGTAACTATGGCCCCGATAGGGGTGGATGAACACATGAGGGAGGAGTTTTGGGAGCAAGGGAGGGAGTTAGTCGTCTCCCCGCCAATCCACAAGATAAATAAATGGGGGGGGTGTGGCCTATCTCCCCGGCCCATCCCCCAATGCATTATATGTGCGGTGTTTGTCACTTTTCTTCATGGTGCATTGGATGTTTGCATGCTTCTTCTTGATCCTTTGTTTGTTAGGAAAAACTTTTTATGTGGAGTAAAGTGCGTATGGACCACAAAAGAGCTCCTCTAGCATCTCTGCATGCCAGGATTTTGAATTGGTTAGGAACCTTGCTTGATTGTGAGGGAAGTTGCAGTGGAAAATATTGAATGGAGATGGTTTACGGAGTTTCATATGATCGTTATCCACCTTAAAAGCGACATCTTCCTGCATCAAACAACGGAAGCAAAGGGTTATTCTTTTGTGGATTGTCATCATATTTCTAGCACCAGTTTGCAACATGTCTTGGTAAATTACAGAAACTCTAATTGTTTTGGGAAGGTTGGAAGGACTTGGGAGTCCAGAGTCGATCTGCAGTAACACATTTTATTTTACTCTAGGTCTCCTGCTAAGGTAACTTTGTGCTCTTGGATTTATGGGCTATGTTATTTTGTTATTGAATGTTCCCTTGTGGTGTGGAGAATTTATTTCCTCTCATTGGTGAAGTGTGAGACAACTTTGGTTGTTCCCCATCACAAGATTCCTTTTCATTTGAATTCTACTTTGTATCTTGGGTTGCATGCATTATGCTAGTGTCCCTTGTTCATTGTTCCCTCATGGTTTTGACACTGGTGTGATAGAGTCACCCTAGTTTTTTTCTTATCTTCCATAGTCGATTTGAATGCTTTAATTGTCAACTATTTTTAGCACCATCGAGGGAGACTAGCTCTTTATGAAGGCTATAATTTTATGCCAATGAAGAAGAAGTGAGACCAATGTAGGTTTTTGTGGCTATGATCTTGTAGGGGTTATCAATATTTTTCGGCCCAATTGGTTAACCGTGCCTCCATAGCAAGGCCGCAGTCATAGAGGTGATCGACAACATAACCATACCAATAGGTCTTGTTTTAAGGCTATGTCCCACGAAATGACTGATATGTAGCAAGCCACAATCCCCCCATGCACAAAGGTTGATATCCATAAACTGGAAGACGTTTTTGGAGAGGCAAACAACGAGCCTCTGATTTTGAGCTCTTGGAAGAAAGTTCTCTTTTTGTTTCAGAGCTTGGGCACACCAAGGTTAATAGGAATAAATATATGTACACAATTACTTTATATTGGAAATTGAAAACATTAATGGGGCAAATTCTGAAAGAAAAATATGATGACCGAAATGAAATTATAACCTTCCTTAATGATCTGCGAAGGAACTAGTGGGGAATGTTGGATAACCTAGATTGATTTGAAACTCGCATGACACATATATAAAAGCATATACAATGTGAATTTAGGCTTTCAGTGTTAAAATATGAAAGTTCTATGTATAAAATTAAAAATTATTTACATAAACTTGAAACTTATATGCAAAAAACTAAATGTACTTTGCAGAAAATTAAATGTACTTTGTAGAAAACTTAATGGAAGTGAATGCACTTTGTAGAATGTTGAAAGTACTTTGCAAAAAAATTTAATGTACTTTGCAGAAAGCTAAATGTACTTTGTAGAAAACTGAATGTACTTTGTAGAAATTGAATGTTCTATGTTGTTACAATGTATATTTCTTCTTCAAAACTTTTCAGATAAGCAATTGTAGATAAAACATAAACTTAAGGATCATATGAAGACAACTAAGCACAAATATGAGACATTGAAATTTTGGTCCAATGACTAGGGAAAACCCCTCAGGGGAGAAAACCCAATTTATTTTTCTTCTATTAGATTTATTCAATTGTTTAGCAAAGTACACACACACACACGCGCACACACACACAGAATGAATAAAGTCAACAATTTCTGATCAACTTCAACTAAAGTGAACTTTCTCTTTGCTTGAAGGTCTCCCCCTTCTCTTGATAAGATCATGTCCTTCACACTTGCTCTATCTCTTCCCTTGCTCCTGTTCTTCACTAATTCTCACACTTCTCTTGCACACACTCAAACACTTACTCTCCTTCTTCACAATGGACATGCTACTCTCAAATCTCACTTGCTCTTTCTTAAATAGATGATAAATGAGAGGAGTTAAAAAATGAATTCATGCCTTGAGCCAATAATAGGACAATCGAATTCAATGAGGGAGGGTTTACTTGAGTAGAAGTGTAACTCATCCAAGAATAGAGGATGAGGTACAATTATCTTGAGGAGTCACAATTCGAATTATGGAGAGAAAGAGTTACACTTAAACATGAGAGATTATTTGGGGAGAGTTACAAATCGAATTGAATAAGGGAGTTGTAAGTGGATTTAATGAGGAAGTGTTACACTTTTTCCATACATTGAATTAGTGAGGGAGAGTTACATTATCTTCAATGTGGAGTTACTATAATATTCCAAGAGAGAGGTTCGATTTTCCAGGTAAGAGATTCTCAATTTAATTTACATATTCCATGACAGAATTTGTTTTTATTAATCCATTTAAGGTGAATGACTTTAGACTATTTTATAAATACTAATATAATAATAATAATAATACTAGTAAGGATAAAAATATCAATTTGATTGATTTGATTTTAATGTGGATTCCATATGTCGAGATCATCCTTGATCATTTACACGTGACTTTATATTTTTGGAAAGTCAGTACCGAATTGAGATGTGACTTACTATTTTCGAAAAGTTAGTTCCAAATTGAGATGTGACTTACTATTTTCGAAAAGTTAGTTCCAAATTGAGATGTGACTTATTATTTTCAAAAAGTCATATTAGAATTATCATAAATGAAATTTTATTATAGGTGATTAAAACAAATTTAAAATATGTGATTTATTCTTGGAGAAATTCATCCCTAGGATGCCAAATTTTAACGATCCCTCTCAACTAGGGAGGAATTTCTTTCTGCATCCAAGATCTTCGCTTCCTATGATCTCTTTAATTCATCTCATTTTAACTATATTGTGTAATATCTGTAATAATGAAGTTGTGATCTAAAGGAGAATCATCCACTTCATACAAATTTGGAAAGGAAAGAATCATCACATGGACAAGACTCAAACAAATCATACAAACAAGAATCAAACACAACCAAGTTTCATTAAACATCATGTGGTGGAACAACTGCATCCTAGAAAAGTCATACAAGCAAGTCTCAATATATCCTGGGCGGGTTGGTGTCTACTAAAAACCTAAGCAGTAACACACAAAAAGGCCACTCATCCTCGAATCTTTAAGAATCATTCCCTAATCAGTGAATTCGACGAAGGCAACTGAGTGTTTGTTACCAGTTGTGACCGCTTCCTGGAAGGGTCGCGTCTGTAAGTCCAAGCTTCTTTCTAAAAACAAAGAACCAACTTTCGTTAAAGGCTTGGTAAGAATGTAAACTATCTGATCATCAATAGAGATGTGATGGAACCTCACTGCTCCTCTCTGCACCATATCCTGGATATAGTGATACTTGATCTCAATATGTTTGGAATTATCATGAAACACAATATATTTTTTTACAAGACGAATCCAACTCTTAATTGTCACAATATATAACTATTGTGTCTGGAAATTACTCAAATAGTTCCCCAAAAAGATTTCTCAACTAAACTGCCTCACAACTAGACATGCTGGCAGCAATGTACTCATCTTCAGTTGCACTAAGTGCAACAAACTTCTGCGTTCTCCTCATTCAAGAGATCATGGCAGATCCTAAGCTAAAGAAACACTTAGAAGTGCTCTTTCTATGAGTATAGTTACCAGCCTAATCAACATCATATTATTCATGAAGTTTTACATTTTTAGAAGCGTATTTCAATCCTATATTGATAGTTCCATGCACGTATCTATGTACGTGTTTTGTAGAAATACAGTGGGCATGAAAGGGATCAATCATATGTTGACTTAAAGCGCTTACAACAAAGCATATGTCAAGCCTAGTGTTTACCAAAAACATCAAAGCACCAATGAGCTATCGATATTCTCTATGATTTTCCAGATTAGATATTGCAGCTTTGCCACATAATTTCTTAAATTTCATTTCCATAGGAGTGTGGCATGGAATTAAATTCTACCATAGTAAATATTTCAAGAAGATTAATAATATATTTTCCTTGAGAAAGATAAATTTCACGAGGTCTTTGCGAAACCTATAGACCCAAAAAGTAATGCATCAAACCAAGGTGTTTCATTTCAAATTCAGAAGTTAACTCCCTCTTATACGAGAGGATATTAGGTTCTCCTCCTGTCAAGAATAAATCATCAACCTACAATACCAAAATCAAAGGTATACCTTGTACTCTCTTGAAGCATAGGCTTTGGTCTGCACTGCTTCTTGTGACACCAAGCTTTATCACGTAGCTATCAATGTGAGCATACCAAGTTCTTAGAGCTTGATTTATCCCATATAAGGCTATCTTCAATCTGCATACATGAGTTTCCCTATCATGCTATTTAAAGCATTTTGGTTGTTCCACAAATACCTCTTCCTTGAGGAATCCATACATGAAAGCAATTTTAATGTCCATTTGGTGAAGATTCCATCCCTAGCTAGTAGCTAAGGCAACAAAAGATCAAATAGTAGTATATCGAGCTATAGGTGAAAAAATATCATCATAATATATTCCCTCTTTCTGAGAGAAACCTCTAGCTACAAATATAGCCTTATATTTTTCAATACTACCATATGCACCATGTTTAATCTTTAACAACCATTTGGAAGTGACAACAAATTTACCTTGAGGTATAGGAACCACTTCCCAGACATCATTCTAAATGATGGACTCATATTCTTGAGTCATGGAATCTTTCTAGACTTGTTTTTTTGCAGCTTCTTCAAAGGTGCATGGTTATGCCTTAATGATGTTGCTCATGGCAGCAACATACCCTTGAAACCCACTTGTCCTCTTACTTTCTTTGAACGTTCCTCTTAGGGAAACATGTTGTTCAACATATTGCAAGGTATCTCACAACCATAGTGGTCTCCTTTTGGTAGGAGGATCATGTGGTGGAGGACCTATAGGATCCATGGAAACCATTGGATTATCAGAAAGCTCATTCTCAGGTTCTGGTTCAGACACATATGCAAGTTGTTTTTCATTAACAAATTGTCTTTCAGAAATGGTAGGAGGAAGAGAGACTCTTGCTTTTCTAAGAGTTGCATCTTCATCAAATGTTACGTCTCTACTAAAATTTATAATTCTTTTTCCAAGTACATAAATTCTATAAGCTTTTGAATTATCACAATAACCAACAAACGTACCTTTCTTACCTTAAGCTTTCAGTTTGTTCCTTTTCTCTTTAGGCACATGGAAGTATACATGACAACAATAGATTCTCAAAGGACTCTTGTGAGGCCTTTTACTAGTGAATACTTCTTCAGGAGTCTTATTGTCTAAGGCCTGATGAGGAGTTCTGTTTTTCACATAAATAATAGTATATGCAGCTTCTCCTCATAGAAACTTTGGTAGCTTTTGATCACGCGGCATGGCTCTGACTCCTTCCATAATGGTTTGATTCTTCCTCTCAGCCACACCATTTTATTGTGGATAGTGTTATACCACTTAGAGAAAACCCTGTCTGTGAGAAAAAATCTAAGGTAATCTCAAACTGCTTTGAGGTTGGAAGTTGTCCCTTCAACCTGGAGAGGGATCTCTCCTAAACTCAACTACCCAAGGTCACAATGGTATAATTTTTGCAATATGTCCTATGGCCAGATTTATTAAGAAAAACTAAGGTTGGTTGGAATGTAGGAAAATTTCACCATTGGGCATGGAGTTTGACCACTTCATATTTACATCACCACAGGTGTAGTGAGCAAAAATCACAAAAGCAAGATAGTAACAATTCGTTTGATAATTTTAGAAAATTGAATAATAGCAAAGAAAACCAGTGTGATAGTTAGGTGAAAAACAAGTGTTAAATATCTAAATACAAATAAAATTGGATCATAGAAATATGAATTCCAATTCAAAGCACTTAATATTCAGACATTGACTAATATATAAAACCAGGAAACAAACAGAGAATTGTAAACACGAGAATTTTTGTAAAGTGTTCACATAGATTTATTTATTATAATATGATCACATAGTACATAAAAGAGGTGATCTTTCAAAAAGTTCCAACCCTTTTTAATTTTTCAGAACAATATTTATAGAAAATACAATAACTTAAACATGTTTCTAGCTCATCCTTGATTACAAAAATCTAAAAATAATAGTTTATTTTATCAAATACATGCATGTAAAATGTCTTTCAAACATATATGTATTTAAACAAAACAACTTGATGTATATCGGGATAAAAAATAGGGACTAAAAGGTAGATCGATCTTTTGCCTTCCTTGTTGGAAATCGTGCCCTGACATTCTTTCAAAAATTGATTTCTATTACACAACTTTCTATTTTAGGGTTCCTTTCCTGAAATCGTTGACAATATTATTGTCATCCAGTAGCAATTGAAATATGATAATTCTGCTAACGGGTCGACTATCAGCGTTTTCCTCCAAATTGTTCGCCAAACTGTGTTGACAATTAAACTTCTACGGCTCCTCCACCTTTTCCTGTGGTAAAATGTTGATAGGCGCTTTGTCGGTTGAAGACCAAAATTTGACTTTTGACAGTGAGGGGTCAAAAAATCAAAAGATAAAATATCAGTTTTCAACTAAGGGTACTAGTTGCCTCTAACAAAACATCTGCATTGGCCATCCTATGTGTTTTACTTTCCTGAGTCTCCATGGTAGTTCCCTTGTTTAAAACCTTTGCTTTATTTGGTGTTTTTGATACGGTATCTTTCTCCTTGTTTATAATCAGGTTTCTTAGTGGAATTTTATCCACATCTATGACTTCCTTAGCTATTTCAGGGTTATGTTTCAACTTGATATTCAGTCTTAGCTTGTTCCAAAGCCTGGTTTGAGGCTTATTTCCTCCTTTAAACATTTAAAACATGGTGGTTTCTTTCTCATGTGAGGTTGTCTCACTTTGGGGCTCAGTCATTTTACCCTTAGCCTTCTCTGTCAGTTACCTTCCTCTAGATAGGGTTTCAGTAGGAGGAGGGGTCTCCTGTGTTTTCCTGAGCCTATTAATTTTTCTGGTGTAAACTTTGGGTAACTAAGGAACTGGAGGAGAGGATTTTTCTACTCTATTTTGACTCGTTGTATTTACAGTAGAAGTCCTTTGAGATGAAGTTCCTATTTCAGGGTTTTGGGTTTGTTTGGTTTCCTTCTTACTTCCCTTTTTCCTACCTCTTTTAGATTTTACAGGCTTAGGCTGCAATGCTACCCAAAATATAAAATGCTCCCAATTTCTCCCAACTTTACTTAATTGGATTTCAATCAATAACTTTATTAGTATTTTATGGTAAATAAAATGGGAATATGTGTTTGTTCTAGCTCGAACTCGAGTGACCACGTGTTTTAAACTTTCTAACAGGAAATAAGAGGCTTTAATTCTTAACTGACCAAGAAAAAGAGCCAGAAATCAGAAATGATAGAGGTTGACACGGTTGTAATGCCCCTCATAGGTAAAATAAGATCGAGTGATCTGCAAAAAAAAGTGCCATTCATATTTTAACCAAGACCTCTTCACCTCTACTCTCGAATTCACTTCTCTGTATTCATCATTTAAAAAGAAAGGAACACACCAACCAAGATATGGCTTCTGAAGGCTCTCTCTCCATCTGTAAGTAGATCTATAACCTCAAAGATCAATTCCTCTGTCACCTGAAAATAAATTCCTCCAACAACTACCCATTATCTATCAAAGTCATGGGAAAATGCTTTGACTACTTTGTCATGAAAATCTGTGCACCGCTAGAATAATTCCTCCCATTCGGCTTCTTTCAACTGTTGTTGGATCTATGGGTAAAGTTCAGGAAGATCATGCCATTTCGGCTCACTCTTGTTTAAATTTTTTCTTTTTCCCATTCTACTACGTAGCCAAATGAACACAGAAAAAAGGGGATTGAGATTTGATCCTTGATCTCTAACAAGCACTCAAAAAACCGAGTGATTTCAACATAAACAATAACAATCATAAGTGATGCGAGTGATTTTTTTATATATGCAGCAATTCATTTAAAAATGTGTTAGGAAGTGCACTATAATAACTAACTGAAAACGGATTAGAAAGCATTTAACCCTTCAGTCATTAATTTTGAAACCACATACCTCTTGGTGGCGGAAACAATCCCTTCATCACGTGAACTCACCTTTTGGATTTAATAAAGCGTGTTTGAGAAATGATTACTCTTTGTCAGCGCAATATAAAACAAAAATTTGAATTCCTTCATTTTGGCATTGATACCCTCGTTATTTGTGAAATATCTTTTTCCTCCATTTCCAAACACACGATAATGCTGACACTCCCGTTGTCAGTATATTTTTTAAAATTTCGAAACTATAATAGTGTTGATACTCCCATTATCAATGTTTTTCCCTCTTTGTTACAATTTTTTCGTTGATAGAGAAATTGTCAGCATTAAAAAATCAAATTTAACAAATGTGATAACATATTGCACGACATCGTGGTTTCTTTCTTTGTTCTGGCATCTTTGCAAAGATCATTAAAATAATTGGAGGTGAACTCTCACCCATTATCAGATTTGAAAGCTTTGATCAAATTTCCACTTTGATTTTCAATGAGAGCCTTCAAATCTTTGAACATGTCAAATGCTTCCCCTTTATTTTTCAAAAAGAATATCCATGTCTTGTGATACAAAGATCATGAAGTACAAGTAGCCACCAAGAGAAGTAACATGCACAGGTCCACATAAATCAGAATGTATAAGCTAAAGTACCTGAGAAGTTTTTTTTCTACTTGAAGGGAATGGTCCCTTTATATGCTTTCCACTTGAACATCCTAGGAAAACTCCTTCATGATCCATTCTGATATTAGGCATTCCAAAAAACATCTTCCTTACATGAGGTAAGCCTTTGTATTGTGGGTGAGCAAATATTCTTTGCCATAGCTCACACTGAAGATCGATATCATGGACCAGTGCATGAATTGGCTTACCATTGAATTTGTAAAGGCATACACATATTGATCCAAGTGAAGGCTTCTCTCATACTTGAGTTCAAAGGCCAGGTTAGAAATTTTCCATTAATAAAAGAACATTTCAGTCCTTTTTCTTTTAGAGCAGATATGGATACAAGATTCTTTTTCAAACCAAGTACATACAAAACTTCTTGTAGAAAAATGGCTTTGCCATCACCTAATTGAAATGAAACTGAATCGTAACCTTTAACTTTGTGATTATATATATATTGTAAGCTTCGTAGATCCTCTTTTTTATATTAATTAAAACAACAAACTATAGCTAGATAGTAAGATTATTGGGTGGTGGCAACTTGCCCTATGGGAAACCAAGTTGGCCACCTAACAATATTGTAAGCCATCCAAAAATAGAAGAGTTTGAGTCTTTCCAGCCACACAAAATATGATTGTATGTCTATAAAAATATTATCATGTACTTGCTTACTTACATGAATGTCTACACAGTTAAAAGTAAATGTTATATGCATGTTTATAAACATCAGAAAAAATTGCAAAAGGAAACAAAATAATAAATACCCAGCTTCCTGAGCTGAGGAAGATTCCACCGGTGTCGGGACTTGAGCAGTGTACCTCGGGAGTTCAGTTGGAGAGAGAATGCATGGTAAGTGATTTTCAATGTGGCGCAACCGCCCATCTTTCTTCTGAAGTTGAAATTGGAGTTTCTCAAATTACTTTTTATAATTTGGGAATTCATGTACATCGGTGGTCATACTCACAACAACATGTTCTAGGGCCTTGCCCAGGATTCCCTTCATGGGCCAGTATAAGAAGAGGGTGTGTTTGAATTGAGTCAAGCATCCTCGGTTTTGCCCAGGGTCAGGCATCAGGTCCCTCCAGTCCTCGACCTCAATGTCCATTGACTTTGCATGGCGGTTAAGACTTTCCTCCCATTCCTCTATCAGATGTTGAATTTCCTCCTCTGTGCTTTCTTGGTAAGCTTCTATAGCGTCCTTGATGGTATGTCTAGTGGGTTACCGTCCACTGGGCTTACCGTTGAGCAAGCTGGATTGACCTTTAGCTTGTCTGCCTCTATTCTTCTTTCCTCGACCCCTCGGGGTAGGGCTGCGGGACGGAGTACCAGCACGGGTAATCTTTGCAATTCTTTGGTCAGGGAGTACGCCAACTAACATGGTGTGAGCAGGACCAAGCCCACCATGACCCAGATCTCGAGTCACGTTAGTTATCTGCCTACCTATCCAGAGACCAACATGAAAATGTAAAACCAGAACATGGAGCGAGCCGACCATCCTTTTTCCATTTAAAATAATACCTAAATTCCCCAAAGAAAATGGGGGTTTCCTCAAATTATCCCTTGGAAAATGGAGTGGCACCGCCCTGGACAAGAGGGTAACTACTTTACAAGTTTTACAGTTTCACAACCCACAAGTAGGAATGATCTCATACGACATAATTCTATACACACGGGTAGGGTCCAGAGGTCTGTCCCTTTCCTGTCTCCACCCGAGGTTCCCAGAACCTGACGGCCTCGGCACCTTACAACAAACCCAGTGCCAATCTCTATCACCCCATGATATATAAAGAACCCAGAGAATAGAGGTTTCTTGGACCCAAGCATAATAAAAACAACATATATTAAACCCATTTGAGACAGAAAAACCCCGAACAAAATTGAAACAACCATGAATTCCAGGTTTAAGACAAACATATAATAAGTCCCAACAACAATTAAGACTGATGCATCAATAGTCCGAGCCAGACACATCCCACCCATGACAATAACCCACGGCTTCAAGCCAGACCTCCTCAAAATCGAGACCCAGAGGACATTTTCCATGGAGATAGAGGAGAAGAATTGGATTACATACCAAAGAAACAGTGCTACAGATTGATGGAGGCACACCTGTGCTAACCTCTTTCCTTTGTTGCTCTCACTGTTCACCACCTTCGCTTGAGCTTGAACCAGAGTTTCACCTCCACTAGAATGCATGCATAACAATGAATGCCTCAAATGCTTAAACCTATCGCCACCCTCCACCTTAATGCATGTGATTGACCTGCCAACCTTGCCACGTTTGTGGAGGCTAGTGGGGATGTCCTTTACACCAACCTTCATTAATTATAATGAGTGAGGTGTGTCTCTAGGTCACACCCCAATCGGGAGAATTTTGTGATTAAAAATATCTCCAAGGATAAAATTCAAATTATTCTCCCTCTCAACTAGATTAGAGAGTGCTTCTTTCTAACCAGTAAAGTGTTTGGAAGCACCACTATGAACTAAATACCTATCAAATGAATTTGCAGAAGAACTAGAAAGAGCAGAAACAAACAAATATTTTTATTGAGTTTTTGCTACATTATTTTTATACCTTGGATTTCTTGTTTTATTAGAATGGCCTTTTCTTTGATTTTCATACGTGTATTTTCTATAATCATATTTGTTTTTGAATCTAAGTGCTCTTCTTCTTTCTTTACAATCATGATCTAAGTGATCATGCTTTTGACAGTTAATGCACATAACTTTTGACATGTCTAGATTCCCTTTATTTGATTTGAAAGCAAATTTCTTTTTATTACCTTTTTTTCTCTTGCCATAGGGTGAAAATGCAGTAGGTTCTCCTTCTTCATGATGTGAAATTCTCCCTCTGGAGATCATTCTGGCCTCATCTTGGATACACTTTCCCAGGAGCTCATCAAATGTAGGAATAGTGTTGATATTGTTGATGTTGGTGATAAAAGTATCCCAAGCATGAGAAAGGCCTCCAAGTGCAATCAACACCATTTATTTTTCATGTACAATTTCACCAATTGTTGACAAATGATTCCTGATTTTGGTAATTCGCAGGAAATATGCTTGAACCATCTCTCCTATGTTTATCTTGATGTCCTTCAGCTGATTCTTCAAGGCAATAATTTGGTTGAAGTTACTAATTTCAAACATTCCAATTAGTTTTCCATACATTTCTTTAGCTTTCTTCAAACCAAAAACATAATAATGAGATGATCACTAAGCTAATCAGGGATAATTTTTCTAGATTTGATTTCATCCTTTTTATGTTTGGATTTGACAACAGGACTTGAATTCTCTAGTGGATCATCTACTGTGTCTTCAACATACGCCATAACTTCGTGTTCTTCAAGAGTGATATCTAGCCTTTCTTTCCATGGACCAAAATTTGAACCGTAATTCAGATTCTCCTCTACATTGAAGTAGGACGAATTCATCTTGATAAAGAAAAAACTTTGGAAACAAGTGGGGTCTCTTCAGGTGATCTTTGGTCTCCTTGGATTTTTCATCACCAAGGCTTTGATGCCATGTTAAAATCTGAAAGTTCTATGTAAAAAATAAAAAATTATTTGTAGAAACTTGAAAGTTATATGCATAAAACTGAATGTATTTTGTAAAAAATTGAATGTACTTAAAAATAAACTGAATGGAACTAAATGTACTTTGCAAAAAGTTGAATGTACTTTGTAAAAAAGTGAATGTACTTTGAAAAAAGTTGAATGCACTTTGTAAAAAACTAAATGTATTTTGCAGAAAGCTAAATGTACTTTGCAAAAAAATGAATGTTCTATGTTGTTACGATTGCTTAGAATGCATATTTATTCTTCAAAACTTTCAAGATAAGAAATTATAGATAGAACATAAACTTAAGGATCATATGAACACAACCAAGAACATATATGAGACACTGAAATTTTGGTCCAATGACCGGGGAAAACCCCTCATGGGGGGGAACACAAATGATGCAGGTAGGGCCTGCAATACCCAGAATCTTCAATACCACGCACATAAAAATGCATCTTAGCAAATTTTCCAAATCAAATCCTCAATACCTGCAAATTCACACTTTACCATTTCCATGCGGAAGCTCTTAAAATATAGGTTCAAACCAACAATCCTTTCTCCATGTGTTTAACCCACACCTCAATTGAATACTTTTCAAAGATCTTATAAAAGATTAAAATTCATTGGTTTCCAACTTTGTAGTCAAACCAGACTCTTACCATATCATTGGATTCACATGAATATATCTACGCTCTCTCTGCTTTTTAACAAGCTGGACATTGTTTAATTAACCAAACCACATGGAAAATCAAATGTCAACCATATGCAGCCACACATTAACTTACCAATACATATCAACAGCAATTCATAATGCGCCTTCTCCTTATAACGCAGGTTTTATACCTTAGCTCCTCACCTAATTTCGCCCTTGAGTTCTGATTCAATCGTTATGATTTGACCCTACAAACTTAAGTTACATCTTTGTCAGTTTAATCTGAATCTTATGCTACAGGAAACATACCCTTGGTAATCGATTTTGATAACAAATGACTGCGCATGCCACTGCACAATCACACATATGAAAATTACAAATGTATACATTGATTCCCCATGATATTAAATGATTCGAATTCTGCATGAAGTCACACACATTCAGAAAAAAAAACAACTGCTTCCTCAATTTGAAACTACATATTCAATAATTCATTAGCACAATCAAATCGATATTTATTGATGTCGATTTCTTCAACTTATGTGCTTTATGTGCTTTACAATTCAGCGCTCTTCCTGTGCATCGAAACCTAGCGCTATTCAACAATTTCGCAATCCCATGTGATGACATCCAGAACCTGACCGGATTTTAAAACACGCCTCTCTATTTCACGCTCAGTCCTTCGGTTATGGCAATTAAAAAAACTCAGATTTATATTCAAAAGCCAATTAACAACAACATACCTTCCATGAATTCAACAATCAAATTTCACAGCGTTTTCTCTGCATTCAATTTCCAACGTCTATGTGTCGATTGTCCCATTTTTTTAAGCCAGAACTTGGCGCTTTAACGAGAATTAAACTACTGTGAGATGTAAGTCGATCTCCCTCTTCCAGCAAACATGCTGCAATTTAATTTCACGCTGTATATCACACAATTCCACCTTGATTTCTTTGACGTTTTATTTTAATACTTCTGCTCTGTGCCTTATCTCACATCTGCACATCTTCAAACCACATAGACAATATCATTGTTTAACAGTCATTCTACCATTGTTCAACGATCAATTCGACACTCAACTTAATCATGCGGTTTTTTCTTTAAATCTACAAACCTCGACCAATACGGAACTAACAAAAGCTGCATGAGATTGATTTCTTGAGATGCAGGCGCACCAGGCACGAGACCTCTATCCATCACTGGAATTCGAACTCGTCCTACCGAGTTAGAAAATCAAATCCGAATCACACTAATTCATTTGTAATAACAAAAAAATGCTAAATGCAAAGCTTTGATATACCGCTTGCCTGTGCTTTAAAGATGATACGGTGTTAGATTGGGCATACACCCTGAGTACGTGGCCGAAATTAATAGTGCTGCTGGTTCATAATAATTTTAACATTCTTCCTACCAATTCAACCAAAAATAATATATACACGGAATTTTCAAACCCATGCTTCATATAACAATTAAACTTACTTACCTGGAAATATTAGTTCCTGGCCTAATTTTCAAGTAATTGGCCCTCTTACAAATCAACCGAAGGCTCCCAAGAGGAAACCCACTCACTCTCTACTCACACTCACTCACACCTCTCATGCCTTTGAGGCTTGATGAATTTATACAATTTTTAAAAATGAACTAATTAAATGCTCAATCCCCTTAATATCTCAACACCACTAGAATATCTCAACAAACCCTATTATCTAGAATCTTATCCCTAAAACTTAGACACTAATTCCAACTTAGGCTCCCTCATTAATTCTAAATAATCTAGAAACTAATTTCTCTCACATTTACAATTTCTCACAAATAATTAATTAATCACTCAAAATAATATTAATATTTACATGAAATTTAATATTTCTTCAAAACATGAAACCCCCTAGCTTAGATAAAATACAAGGTGTTTTTCGGAGCTAATGCTCCTGCATCAAAAAAGTTGAATGCACTTTGTAAAAAACTAAATGTATTTTGCAGAAAGCTAAATGTACTTTGCAAAAAAATGAATGTTCTATGTTGTTACGATTGCTTAGAATGCATATTTATTCTTCAAAACTTTCAAGATAAGCAATTATAGATAGAACATAAACTTAAGGATCATATGAACACAACCAAGAACATATATGAGACACTGAAATTTTGGTCCAATGACCGGGGAAAAACCCCTCATGGGGGGGAACACAAATGATTCTTATCTATTATATTTCTTCGATTGTTCAACAAATTACAAAGACACAGAGAGAGAGAGAGAGAGAGAGAGAGAGAATAAAGTCACCAATGTCTGGTAAACTTGCAGCTAAAGTGCACTTCATATTTTCTTGAAGATATCCTCCTTCTCTCGATCAGATCATGTGCTTCACACTTACTCATGCTCTTCACTAACTCTCACACTCCTCTTGCACACACTCAACGCTTGCTCTCCTTCAAAATGAACATGCTACTATCAACTCTCACTTGCTCTTGCTTAAATAGATGAGAAAGGAGAGGAGTTACAAAATGAATTCATGCCTTGAGCCAATAATAGAAGAATCGAATTCCATTAGGGAGTAGTTACTTGAGGAGAAGTTTAACTCATCCCAAGAATAGAGAGAGAGGTACACTTGTCTTGAGGAGTTATAATTCGAATTAAGGAGAGAGACAGTTACACTTAGACATGAGAGAATATTTGGTGAGAGTTACATATCGAATTGAATGAGGGGGTTACAAGTGCATTTAATGAGGAGGATTTACACTCTTTCCATACATTGAATTTGTGAGGGAGAGTTACATTCTCTTAAGTGTGGTGTTACTATTTTATTCCAAGAGAGAGGTTCAATTTGGCAAGTAATAGATTCTCAATTTAATTTACTTATTCTATGAGAGAGTTTGTTTTTATTAATCCATTAAAGGTGAATGACTTTATACTATTTTACAAATAATAGTATAATCCTTGACTTGTATAATTATGGTTGATTTTATTTTAAAGTGGATTCCATATGTCGAGATCATCCTTGATCATTTAGACATGAATTTCTATTTTTGGAAAGTCACATCCAAATTGAGTTATGACTTGCTATTTTTGGGAAGTCATATTAGAATTGTCAAAAATGAAATTTTATTATAGTTGGTCCAAAAATAGCTGAAAGATATGATTTCTTCTAGGACAAATTCTTCTCTGAGCTGCCAAATTTTAACATCCAATTCCTATGAGATATGTATCTGAAAACCTTCCTCTAGTGACATCATCTGACTCGTAAATGAATGTCTCTTTTGTTCAGTCTTTGTTGGCTTTTTTTGGCTCTTTGAAGATAAGGTATGTTGGTTTGTTCAATTTTGTTGATGGATGTAAATCTCTAGAATTTGGCATACCAATCAACAAATATTGTAAGAGTGATGCTAGTGAATTTTGTGAAATTCGAGCGTAGTGATGTAATATTTTTGATCTAATGAAAAAACCTCAACTTACAAAAAAAATACAAAGTAACTATGAAAAATAAAAGTACATGAATTAAAACTCCAAATTTCCCTACAACCTTATTATTTGTTTTTTTGTTTAATGCAGATAACAAATTTGTGGTCCTTTTTTATTTCATATTTTTTCGAGTAATTCTATTGTTGATTTGGAAAAAAATTAATTTTCCCAAAATGTCCCTCACATTCTTATCTATTTAATGAGCCATTTCTTACTTAATTTTGTCATCTAAAACTCAAGATATGGCTTATGAAAGTTAAAACTTGGGAGTTGTTAATTTCACCCTTAGATTAATTATGGATTATTGATTTGTGGGTTTATTCTTGATCTCACATGCATTTTGGGAAGGAATTATGTGGTGTTTATATTTTCTTTTCCTTCGAATATAAATTTCTATGGGAAGCTACAAGAAGTATGGAATTTGGATCCCATACTAAATTTTTGTCCAAACACACATACATGCTCATATGGATCCATAAAATCCGGTAATACCAAAAATTTCATGACTGTGAAACCCTCAAATACGTGAATGCTTGGATACCTCCAGAAATTTTGGATATCTAAAACCTTTAGAATTGATGGAGTGTGAAAAGGTTCAGATGTCTTGATGTCAATAAATGTAGAATAAATAGATAACATAAATAAAAATCTAAAAATCAATTCAACAAAAAAGAAATAATAAAAATTTTAAAAATGAAAGATTTGAATGTATCTAGTATCTGGAACATCCATGAGACGTTTGGACCTAGATATATTCAGGATTCGAGACATCCATATGATATCCAGATCCAGATACTAAGAACTCATCTACCAACTCATTTTTCTAGTAATACCACACACAACATAAGTCACACATAACATCATCTGTCATCTGAGCATGTACAATATAATCATTTTTCACATGGAGCTAGGGACATATTATTTGCCACGTCATTAAGACGCGATGATGTACAAAAAATTATGAGGGTCATATCTTTGTGTCCCAAATTCAAAATGAGATACATTTTATATCACGAGAAAGCTCTCAACGAGTAGAAGATGATGATGTTCTTCAAATTTAAAATTCATGAAACTATGAGAAACAAAAATATTATAACCTACTTAGTGCATTAAATTAATTTTCACATCGAACTATGACCTATCACAAATAATAAATGTAATCAAATTCAAAGTAAAAGGAAGTTTAAAACTTACACGTCCAATCCAACACCAAAACAAGCAAATGGGAGAAAATTAAAAAGCCAATAATAATCATCACATCAAAATAGTAAACTAAAATAAAAACTAATAAGAATAAAATGTGAAATAATATTAATAAGTAAAAGTGAAATGAATTTGAACTTAAAGAAAAGTCAAATAAATATCAAACATCAAGTTTCTCCTAACATAAAATTACGAAATGAAATTTCCAAATATCCAAACTTCCTAAATATCCAAATCCAAAAACCAAAGGTAATCAAAGATTAGATAATAAGCTCACAAGATTATACATTGAAATATAGATTTTGGTAGAGGGTATCTTTTCTTTAATGAAAGAGGTCATTGTTGTGGCCACAGTAATTGGCAACACATTGTAAGAATCAATTATCTTTATGAATAAATTTAGGGCCTTTACTTCACATCTGAATGTTTATAATAGCCTTCATAAATTGCAAACAATTTCACAAAATTACCATATCACAATGATGCCAAATTTCCTAAAAGATATAAGCTCAAATTTCAAGTAATTTATAGCTAACATACCCTTTTCCAAGAGCTAATTGTCGAGGTAATTATCTTTAAATGGATACACACTTATGATTTGATTTGGCTTGATCATAGGAGTGTTCACTTTTATAATAAGTAGACATCCAAATAATTTTTTTCCTTATCTCTATTTTCCCAACATTGCCTCACTACGAGCAAATGTCCATAGCCTTGATGAAGTTGCCTTGATACAACACAAGCATATCCCCACTGTTAGTGAGTGTCTATAGCCTTCATGGGTATATATGTATTTCCCACACTACTTATGGTGCTTTCAAATTCCTATTTATTAAATCATTATTCATCATTTTCATTTTTATGTACATATTTCATATGCAATTTTGGGTGTAGGAAGCAGGGTGATACGAGAGTTGCTTCGATTTTCTATATGCATTTAAGTTTAACCCCGAGATATCCAAAAGGACTATCATAAGCAGCCAACTTATTAATGTGAGGTGGATGGAGCTCAAATAAAATATCTTGTAGACACTCTCTTTTACTCTTGGATTACTATTGCATTGCCTAATAGGAATGTGTGTTCCACCACAACTATTGATCAATGTCTAATAAATAAAAACTTTGTGATTATATTTTAAATTGAGTATATTTGACCCATTTTCACTCAAAACTAAGGTTAAATTTGATTCAATTAAATCAATGTGCCAAATCAAGTCAAGAACCACTCACATTCAACATAAAACACGAGGACAATGTTTACAAGAAGGCAAGTGTATAGGTCAAAGAAAAAAAAATAGAACCATAGAATAAGAATAAGATAAAAATAAACTAAAAAGAATCTAAACATAAAAATGTTATTTATCTAAGTGAAATAAAAATCCAACTAAAAATAAAGTAGGGAACACAACAATGTGGCACAAATCATAAAAATTAGCATAATACAAATGATATGTACAAATGTATTTATAATACAACCCCAATAATTAAATCAAGGGAAAGAGCTTCACTAGATAGAGTTTGCATATAAACAAGGATTCCCAAGACAAGGTACATATTGATATAAACTTATTGCCATGAATAAGGTCTTGGTAAAATAAGATTTTGAAAAGCCAAGACCTTTAATCTCAGAAAGTTTATTTTATATTTAACCAAAGTATTATCTTCTTCTTAGACATTAGAGATGATTATTGTTTCAAGCATTCAAATAATTATGTGATGAGGAAAGGAAACAATACAATGCGATACGAATAATTAGATTAATAAAAATGACTACAAGTAACAATTTCTACACGATGACTGTTGTAGAATATGTAGAAACTGATGGAAATGATCCTGGAGCTTGGATGAATGTTTTGGAAGAAAAATACCAAAAACGTAGCACACTGATAGATGCGTAACAAGAGGTTATGTTAGTGGAACGTGACGAAGCCGAAGCAAGCAACACCGCCATGATCTAGGGTTTGGATTTTTCTACGCAAGCTGCCCCTGGCAGACCTACCTCCTCGCCTTTGAGGAAGCGACCATACTCCTGGAGAGCCCATAGGCTCACCCATGATAGAAACCAGCGGGGGGACAACAACTCCCCCACCTCAGGCCTGCCTCCCATAGGAGCGGCGGCAGGGGCTGACACCGATCGTCAACAGAACTCTGGCCCGCTTCATGACACAACTGGGGTGACTCCCACAACGAAACCAACCTCCACAAAAGAAGCAGAAGCAACAAACATCACTTCTTCCACATGCATACCCAAAGCTACCACAAGAACTAAGATCAAGCTCCCCGCGCATCGAATCAATGAAAGAATCTAATACATGAAGTACCATCCATTGATAGGCAAGTTCATGGGTTTTTGGCCCACAAAAAATCCCTCTGAGGATGGATCGCCTCCAAATGGAAGCCCAAGGGTAATATCGACCTTTAAATGTGCGCCAAAGGTTTCTTCAATTTGATATTCACCTACATCGAAGACAAAAATTGGATCATGGACGGAGGGCCATACTTCTTCAACTCAACGGTTCTATACCTGCACAACTAGGTAGAACGCTTCAATCCATACAAGAAAGATCTCACGTGGGCTCCAGTCTGGATCCGACTCTACACCCTCCCCCAGGACTACTGGGATGAGCTGACTCTACGGGACATAGGCCCGTGGGAGAATTCATTAAAACGATGGAGGAAATAAATATCAACCGACATGCAGCATACGCATGAATATGTGTCTACATGAACATCACAGAGTCGATCCCTGGTGAGGTAAGTCTGCTGCATGACGATTATGATGGGATTCAAACTGTAGATTATGAACATGTAATCTTTAGATTCCAGAAGTGTCACCAACACGGGCACCTATTCAGAGATTTCCCCCTAAATCAAAATGTTGCAATGAACAATGAATCAAATGATCAAGCCACTGAAGGGTTTACGATAGTAGAAGGAAGGAAAATACACAAAAAGAGGTCAAACTCTAACGAGAATAAAAAATCCCCAGCTACAAGCAATAGCTTCGAAGCCCTATCTCAACTGAATGAAAATGAGAACGAACCTCCTAAAGATACAGAGCGATCTTCGCAAGAGCAACCCCAAACCTCAAAGACTCAAAAAACCAAGATCCAACCGGAAGCCTTTCTGATCTCCCAAACCTCTATGCATGCATGGGACAACTCTGCAACGAAATGCAAAGGAACAACATTGGACCCAATCCCAAAATCCATGGAGGAAGAACCGAAGAGCATTGACTTTGGGGACCTGGATCTCATAGGGTTAGAAGATGCATGCAACAAGAAATAATTTCTCTCAATACCCCCGCACCAGATCCAGAATTTGGAGGAAATCCTCACTCGAGCTCAACAGATCCCCTCCATGGGCATTCAAGGAGGTACGCTCCTAAACACTAAATTTATTCTGAAATAATCCCACAAACAAGGCAGAAAAACAGATTTGTAGAGAATAGTAGCAATGGGAAAAGAGATGGTAGAATCTAGAAGATTTCCCAAGTTAACCCGATTCTATTCCTTTATCCCAACCCCCCTCAATGAAGATCATCTCATGGAATATCAGAGGGCTCAATAGCCCCACAAAGCATAGGATCATCAAGAAAATAATTATTGAGGAACACCCTACAATTCTCTACACGCAAGAAACCAAATGTTCTATCTGTACTCTGCATACAATCTTCAAAAGGGTATGGAAAGGCTGCAAAAACCTAGTGGTGGACGCCAATGGAGCTTTAGGAGGATTGGCAATCATCTGGAACCCCCACATCATCACCCTGGAGAACTTCTATGCTAACAGACACTTCATTCAAGCCAATTTTCACTTGATTGTAACTACCATCAATGGATTTCTCACAAATTTCTACTTCCCCCAGACTCTCCAACGAAAAACTGAGCTTCTGGACAACATTGTTGATCTCAACAACCAGCGAATTCAACCTCTCTGGCTGCTTGGAGGAGACTTAAATATGATAATCAACCTTCAGGAAAAAAAAATGAGGAAGGCCGCATCTGGATATGGACAGCACCGAGTTCAAGAACTTCATCCAATACAACCACCTCATATATCTTCAAACATCCAATATCATATTCACTTGGAATAACAGAAGAAGAGGTACTCAGCAGATCACCTCCCGATTGGATTGTTTTCTCATTACAGAAGACTTCATACATCTAGGGGGTTATCTTCTAGCCACCATCATATCGGCCCCTAGCTCTTACCACTGGTCGATACAAATCCAATGGCTCAGACCGGGTACGCCCACACCTAAACCCTTCCGCTTTGAACACTGTTGGCTCAAACATCTAGGGTTCAAAGACCTTGTCTCAGACTGGTGGTCCTCCCTCACACCATCCCAAGGCACAAAAATGTATCAGTTCCATATGAAACTGAGGATGCTCAAAGGAAAATTGAAGGTGTGGAACAAGACCACCTTCAGTAACATCTTCAAGTATCAAAGAGAACTGGAAGAGAAAATGAAGCAGCTCCAAAAAAAATCATCTCAGAAGGACGTTCGACAGACTCATAGAAAAAAGAAAAATCTTTAACAACACAGTTGGAAGAGAGAAGAAGCCAGGAAGAGATCCTATGGAAACAAAAATCCTAGATATGTTGGCTCAAATATGGAGAAAGAAACACAAAAAAATTTCACCGCTCCACCATTCAGCATAGGATGCATAACAGAATCACAGTTCTAAAAAATCACAATGGGGAGCATATGGAAAAGCAAGAGGACAACACGAAGGAGCTGCGCAATCACTTTAAGGATATCCTCCAAGAACCCAACACCCATTGGCATGCAACCATAGGAAGAATCACTCAGCACATACCCAAATTGGTCACGAAAGAACATAACAGGATGTTGTTCAAAGCTACCACATTGGCAGAAGTTGAACAAGCAGTCTTCCAACTAAAGGAAGGGAAAGCTCTGGGCCCGGATGGATTCACCACCAACTTCTTCCACTTCTTTTGGGAAACCATCAAAAAATAGGTTTGGGATGTAGTAGAGGAATCTCGCATCACACACTGGCTTCTACCAGATCTCAACACCATCTTCCTCACTCTCATCCCAAAGGAAGACAATGTCGCTTCTCCAAGTAAGTATAGACCCATAACACTCTGTAATTTTATTTACAATATCATTTCCAAAGTTATAGCTAACAGACTGAAGCAGCTTCTACCCATGCTCATCTCTCTCGAGAAAACGAGTTATGTTGAGGGCAGGCAAATCCTTGATGGCATCATTTTAACCCATGAGGTCATCCATTCCCTAAAGACCTCCAAAAAACCCGGTATGCTTCTCAAAATTGATCTGTCCAAGGAATTTGACAAACTCAGATGGGATTATATCAAGCTAGTCCTTACAACCTTTGGTTTCAGCCACACTTGGGTTCGATGGATAATGAGCCTGATATCCTGCCCCTTTCTATCCATTCTGGTCAACGGCATACCTTCGGCAACCTTCAATCCCTCCAAAGGAATAACACAAGGAGATCCTCTCTCGCCCTTAATTTTCATTATTATGGTAGAAGGACTTGGCCACCTGATAAAAATCTTTGTCCACTCGAATACCCTTCAGGGCATTCCCCTCCACAATATACCCCCAATCTCCCATCAACAATTTGTGGAAGACAACATGATAATGAGACACCCGTCGGTCGAGGAAGCCCAGTCCCTCAAATCTCTACTCGACTATTTCTCTGAAGCATCTGGCATAGAGGTCAACTCTAAAAAATCTCAAATCTTATTCTTCCACACTCCCCTTGTCACCTAGCGCAATATCGCCCACATTTTGGGCTTCACCATAGCCTCCCTTCCTTCCAAATACCTTGGAGCCCCTCTCACATACTCAGCCATAAATGACACCTCCTAGTGATCACTGCTAGATAGAATGGAAACCAAATTATCCAACTGGACCCACCATTCCATCAACATAGTTGGACGCATGGTTCTCATCAAAGCGTCCTTCAGTCTCTCCCCATCTATCTCTTCTCTGTTCTAGATGCTCCAAAATGGGTCCTCAAAGCTATGCACAACTTGCAAAGGACTTTCCTCTGGGGAGGGAATAGAGAGAAAAACAAATGGGCACTAGTCAACTGGAAAGAGGTTTTCAAACAGAAAGCACAAGGCGGACTAGGGTTACGAGATCTTGAGCACAGCAACAACATCATGGGAGAAAGTATATGGTGGAAATAGATCTCCCCTCACACACCTTGGGAAAACCTATAGGGGCAAAATATGCAAGGAATTGGCCCAAGGAGGACCTAATTTGTTTCAAAATAGACCCAGGAGGATCCAAAATATGGAATGCGGCCAACCACCAAAAAAATTTGATCCAAACCCATAGCTTCTGGGAACTGCGCAGTGGCACTCAAGCCAGACTCTAGGAGGATTTTTGGCAGCAAATTCCCAGTCTTTCCTCAATTTTTCCCAGACCCCTCTGGAGCACCGTTTTGCAGGCAAGGCAACATAACTGCATCCAAGATTTATGGACCAATGAAATAACTCAGGGCTATTGGACCTGGCTTCACACAGACATATGGCAAGAAGACTAGAACAATGAAAATCACAGAGACATTTGGGCGGAACTAATAACTAAAAGAAGAATCAGAGCCCAGAAGGGACCCGATATTCTTCGATGGGGCCATACTCCAAGTCGCAACTACTCCACCAAGGAAGCCTAAAATCTCTTACAACAGCAGAACCCAGATCCTGCCAATCAGATATGGAGTAAGATATGGTCTGCCAAGCTCTGGCCCAAAGTAGCGACCTTTCTATGTTTGCTCAGCAAACGATGCATCTTCACATGGGAGAATCTATTGAAACGAGGATTTGTGGGACACTAAAGATGCTCTCTCTTCCAGGGAGACCATGAAACCATCGATCACTTTTTGGACCTCTGCCCCATATCCAACACCCTCTAAGACATGATTTAAACTCTATGCAGACGTTCCATCCGAGAAATGGGTAACATCGTCAACACCATCAGCAAATGGACAGATAAATCTTAATCCATAAACCTTTTTAATCGAATCTAGAAGCTGAGTCCAGGCCTCCTTATCTGGAATATGTGGAAAGAAAGAAACAATCGGATACTTAAAGACAAGGCCTCCAATCGAGAGGAAATTTGGGCAAGGCTACACAAAAATATCACAGAAACTCTTGCCATAACTCCTTGGGGTAAGGAAAACCTCCCGACAACTACTGTTGAATGAAATACTTGTAACAACTGGCACATGAGCCTCAAAACCCCTTTGGAAAACCCCCCAATCAACGTCGGTAGAACCAACACACCTAAATAATGGAATCCCCCACCAACTGGTTTCTTCAAATGCAACTTCGATGGAGCCTCCAAAGGCAACCCCGGAAATGCTGGATTTGGAGGTATCTTCAAAGATTCCCATGGTAAACCCCTTCCGGCCTTCTATGAAAACATGGGATGGGATAGCAACAACTCTGTGGAGTTAGAAAGGCTCATTCAGGACATCTCCAGAGCCATTGAGTTCAATTTTTTTCCACTAGAAATGGAGGGAGATTCGCAAATCATTACCTAGGATTCCACTCGAATTATTCATGGTTCCCCCTCCTCAAAGGTCTCCACCTGCTGGAGGCTCACTAATCGGCTCAAACTCCAAGAAAAGTTTCTACAAAACCACAGGGCAATATCATTTCATCATGTGCGCAGAAAAGAAAATATTGTTATGGATCTCCTAGCCAACAACGGTGTGGAAAGCCATAATACGCTGCATTACTCTAACCTATCTCAGATTGAGGATGACCCCTTACGCATGGAATGCTAATCTCTCATCCAAAAGGATCATCCCTCCCCGAATGCGGGTGACATAACGTGCACGCATAAAAACGTTCCCTCCCACGCACGAGCTGACAAAGATCTGCAACGCATGCCTTCACCTGAATTAGAACCACCTCTCTGCAATAATTCGCATGAGGCTACAAAGGCACGGGATGACGAAGACACGCAACTCCAGCAACTACCTGGTGTGGAACCTCTCCTCTACAATCATTTGAATGAACTCCCTGATGTATATGATTCACTGCCATAACTTGAAGCACATGCTACCACATGAGAACTGTCACAGCATGCACCTGAGAGTGTGTCACAATAATGCACAACATCCACGCTTGTGCCATAGGTCTACAAAACAGGGGGCCCCTCCACATAGTGTCATTCATAGTTTGCTCCTTATGGTCTGAAAAGCCCTCCTCGCCCCCTTATCCATTCTGCTTCAGTCTCAGCCCACTTGCGTGCTCCACCAGTTGCGCAGTCTCCCCCGTAGTGCCAGGCTCTTGACTACGCACCTTCCTGACTGCGCGCTCCCAGCAACAAGCTCCCCCAGCTACGCACCCCCCACCTGAGTGCCACCTTGCCCAATAACACTCAGTTGTGCACTTCCCATCTCTACTCCTGTATTAATCACCCCCCCAAAGCGCAAATTTCCAATACCTTTTAGCCCCCGACCCCTTTTTTTCTTCACTCTCCCATGGCTTCGCGTCTGCGCCAAAGGACAATTAGGGGTGGCTAAAGAGGCGCATTCCTTGGATGCTACTAGCAAGGGCCAGATAATCAGTTGGAATCCTTTGAGGGCTCCTCTTCCAGGGAGGCTCCTCAGCGCCCTGCGCGTGACCAGGAGGAGGAGGCCCCTGCTCAAGAAATGTAGAGGGGAAAAAGTGGACCAAGGAAATCCACCATTGTGCACCAGGAGCAACCCATGCCCCGTAAAACTGAGCCTCTTTCGGTTCAGGAGGACGTGGGGGAAGCCACTGATGTATGGATTATGGACTTAGAGGGCGTTTGGACGTGAGTACTGGATGCTGAGCACCCGATCGCTCCCATTCTTTGCGCACCTACTTCTAGGCCTCAGTGTCAACCTACTGATGAGGAGGAGGCCATAGTGCAGGAGTACGGTTGTTGTATTGAGGAGGAGGACCTAGACACCAAGGACGATGTAGGAACACCATGACTGCGCAGTCACTCAACTCTTTTTAGTTTTATGTTATTTCAGCTCATATTATAGAAATTTTACTTTCACAAGTGCCACAACACGTTTTGTAATTTTTCGTCTGATGTTATTACAGGGCTAGTTTCCTCCAAGGAGGCAGCCCCATACCTGCACTACTTTGAAAGCAATGAAGGTTGGGATTGGATAAGCGCAACTTACCAACTCGACACAGCAACCTATATGTTTTATGATGTCTACATTGCTTTGACTTACGAAAAAAAAAAAAAAAAAAAAAATATATATATATATATATATATATATATATATATATATATATATATATATAATAATAATAATAATAAAATAAAAATAAAAATAAAAATTCTACAAGATGAAAGCAATTTTTCCATTAAAGTTATATCAAAGAATAAATTAGAAATCACAAATGAAAAAATTAATTGAGATTTGATTCCTAATCACTCTATTAAATTCTTCAAAATTTTGAAGATTGATAACATAGAGGTCCAAGTAGAAAAGATTAATAATAACACTTCCCTAAATTTTCCAAACATATTTCAAGTGTGGAAGGAAGATGTCTTCAACTATCATCTATGACAATCCTTTTCTTATCCTAATCAAGCAGAAGTATAACTTGTATTATGAAAATCATAGCTCAATCAACAAAAAATATCCTTAGATGACATCAATTGAAAGATAAAATTAATTTGTAGGACAAAATGAAAACCAAAACTACACTAATCCCAAGCGAAAAGCTTTAAAGGAATTTTTTATGAACATCACTACACTAAGGCTGTACTAAAACATGTTTGTTGAGATCAAGTTGAGAAAAGAAGAGCATCCATTTGCATGACCCCAAACCTAAGAAAGTATTAACAGACATTGCAAAGGTATTGGAGTAGTCTTAATGAAAGATGGAAAGAATTCTAATACTTGAACTTTTATTGACTATGTATAGGACAACATAATCAAAATTCAAAGGAAATCCAAATAAGGAAGAATTTTTTGACCATAAAGTAATTGGGATGGGGATATCAAATTGGAAATCCTTAAGTGTCCATTATTATTCAAAATTTTGTACTGAATTAAAGCAAATTGCATTAACTCTTCATTTTGTAAATGATAATATATCCATAAAAAGTATGAAAAATGAACATGAAACTCATACAAATATACACAGTAAATGCCTGAGAGTGTGATAAATAAAAGTTTCTCATTTATCAAAATGATTTTGCACAAAAGTTCTTCTAATGGAGAACATTTAGCAAGCTAAATTTTATTTCTCACCCTCTCATCCATGAAATTTATTTATTGTTCAACCAACAAGTTATTTTTATTAAATGTAATAAAGAACAAAGAAAAAAACTAATCGTAAACCAATATAGTTAGAATATGCTAAGTAACCTAATGAAGGAAATCCAAATACTAAGAATAAAATAAAATCCTATAACAAAAACTAAGAAAGGAAACCGCGGTTGTTGGTTGATAGCACTATAACAGACATTATATTTTTGAATGATATAAGTCCATATCATGATAGGACAATAGTTCTCTATTTTTATTTTTGACTTTGAGATGCCACTACAGGATCTGGGTAGTATCCTGGTGAATGAACAATTTATGTGTGTAAATACACAATGTATTTTCTTTCACATTTATGAATGGAAGTGCAGTTTTTTTTCTAACGCTAAAAAAAAAAGGAAACTAACTAATCTAATCCACCCTATTCTTATCCTACACTGCATTGGCTGAAAATGAACAAGGTGAAAGCATATTTTTGATGTAGCCATTCAAATAACTCCAAACTTGCAATCATATGTATATAAAAAAATATCGGTAGAAGTTGGGGTAATAACAGACTAAAGGTAGAAACAATTATGACATTCAAAACTATATGCATCATGTGCAATATAATATCATTATTATTTATAGGAAATCTTCCACTAAAATATTATGCCAACCATGTTTATATTCTATTATAACATATAAAATGGCTAATGTAGAATTTTTGG
The DNA here is from genome assembly GCA_034641835.2 of Pinus albicaulis. Lineage (NCBI taxonomy): Eukaryota > Viridiplantae > Streptophyta > Pinopsida > Pinales > Pinaceae > Pinus > Pinus albicaulis. The sequence goes on from CM076580.1 coordinate 484,784,851, forward strand.
AAGGAATTTATAAATGAGTGGCATACTTGATGATAATAATGTATAAAAATTATATGAAAATTACCTCGTGGAAGAGTCCTGATATTATTGGAATGACTTATTCAAGAGATAAAAGCAATATAATGAGAACTTGACATAATGTTAGGTCCCTATATTACTAGTGTAGTCCCTTATTGTTGTTAGTGTAGCCCCCTTATTGTTATTGTTGTACCCCACTATTGTTATTATTGTGCCCTTGCATTATTATTATTAGTTCGGCTAGGATTATATTGTGACCCCATGGACTCCTATATATAGAAGGAGGTTTTGTCATTTGTATCATCCAAGTATTGTTCATTTATGTAATGTAAAGTAGGTTTCCCCCTCGAAGTGGCTTATTTCTAAGGCGTTGATCTCTCTTTTCTTCTATTTTTGGAGTTGGTTTCATAACATTTGGTATAAGAGCTTTGGATTCTAGGGTTTCGCTGCTCCAATAAGGTCATCGTGGAATTTTTGCTATAAATTTTCTCTACAAAGGTTCAAAAGCTGAAACTTTTATCACGCGAAGCAGAAATCCTGAGGAAGTTCATGTAAAAATTTTAGATCTTGGTTCACAATATTTTCGGAGATATGATCTGTGGAAGTTAGGGTTTTTTTCAGGCTCCCGAATTTCATCTCAAATAGGTGACCATGGGAAAATTGTCATAACTCTCTCTTTGAGCATTGCATTGGAATTCTGTAAAAATTGGCTGCAATCACACAGACTGTAGTTTGTTTTGTATCAATTTCAGAGCCGAAGGAGGAAATAGTGACACATGGCACGCCATACAAGTTCGCTCTACTGAACTAGTCCATAATTAGGTCATTGTGGGAGATTGGGCATAAATTTTCCTTGAAGAATCAAAATAAGGTCAGACCTGTGGCGTTCGAAACAAGATTCAGAGGGATACTACAACACCGAATTTCAAATATTGAAGATCCTAAATAACAGAGATAATTCAGTTTCAATATCGAGCTCCTCAAAAGCAAGAAAAAGATGTGTATTTTTTTCTTCGAATTGCATAAGTCTTCTTTGAAGAATCATTTTGAATTGATTCCAAGGGAATATTGTAGAATAGATATCAGTATTGGGTTATAAAATGCCCCCTAAAAATAATTCAACACCCATTAAACCTTCATAAGGCTCTACTATGACTCATGAAGACGAATAAATGCAACATGACATATCAAAATTACAAGACCAAGTGCACCTAATTTCGCTCTCGCAAAGAGCAACAAAAAATGAAATGGAAGCTAAGATGGATGGTTTGAAGAATGGCATGGATGACATGGAAGCTAAGATCGATGAAAAAATGGAAAACATGAAGAATGATCTAAAAGCAAACATGGAAGGTTTGACAAAGTTGATACAAGAAATGTTTCCTAATGGCGAAAAGATAGTAGAAGAAACTTATGATGAGAAAAAAATAAATGTTAATTGTGATTTCATAAACTCTTATTTTGGATGGAAGACCCACCATATTCCAAAGATCAATATGAGGAAGTTTGATGGCAAGGATCCCGTAACATGGATACTACAGATGGAGCAATATTTTGATCTCAATAATGTGCAAAATACACAAAAGGTATGCATTGCAACTTTATATTTAGAACAAAATACATTTGTATAGTATCGATGGCTTTTCTCCCATAAAAAAATGTCACTTGGTCAATTTTTATGGAGGAAATGACAACACATTATGAGGATACAAAGAGCGACACTTTTTTTAGCCAATTGATAAATCTCAAACAAAAGGGTTCAGTGGTGGAGCACATTGAGGACTTCCAAAAATTGAATATAAGGGTAATTGATATTCCAGAGGAACACAGTATTGGGAACCTGATTCATTGGAGAAGGCATTCAGGTTGGCAAGAAAAATGAATGTAAAATTATGGAGACAAGGAAGCCTACGACTCACATCTATAAGGATGGAAGTGTTGCTACTCCTAGAATTCCACAACCTACAAGGTTGACACCACAAAAACTGGAAGAAAAAAGAGAAAACGGGCTTTGCTATAGTTGTGATAGAAAATACACTAAAGGTCATAAGTGTGTCGAGAAGAAATTATTTTACATAGATTGTGAAGAGGAGGAAGAAAATGAACAAGAAAATTCAAAAGAAGAGCATATACACGAGGAAAAAAACCCTAGAAGAAGAAGAAATGAGTCTGACCATATCGTGTAATGCATTGGAAGGAATTACCACTCCTCAAACTCTCAAGATAGAAGGACATATCAAGAAGAAAAAGGTAATAGTTTTGATTGATTCGGGTAGTACCAATAATTTTATTCGTCCCACCACCAAAGTTTGGTCTCATGAAAATTTTGTTCCACGTGGACTTGATATCCCAATTTACCTTTGAAATTCTCACTGCTATGGTTTTTTCTTTACCATAAAAGGTCATCTTATATCCCATTGTTCAACTTGACGAAATTAGATGTTAGAAGACTAATGTAGTTTTTCCATTCATTTGCATCATGGCCCATAGGGTTAAAATTAGTCATACTTTTCCAACCCACCATTCCCCATTCTCGTGGGGATTCAGTCTTAGCTTTAGAAGCATGTAGATTCTGGAGTTCTATATTTATCGATGAAGGAGTTTGAAAGGGAATATTTTCCTTGCCCCTAGCCAAGGATCAAGGCCTAATTTAACCTATTGACTATTACATACTCCAGGAGCCAATGAGGGGGAAGGATAAAATGAGGTATTTCCAGGTATTTGATCTTTTATGGGACTTTCTCAAAAGACTAAACCAGTTTGAGAAGGAAGTGTGAGGATGGTATTTTGCTTTGAGACTGTTACCCTAAAGAGAAGTGTTGTGTGCTAGTATCTAGAGGCTTTTGGTTTCCAAAGCCTTGTTGAAAGTGTATATGTTCTTGAAGCCCCTATTGCCTAATGATTTTGGTAATTTCAATTTTTCCTATTTAAGAAGTGGGATGCCCCCAACATGTTTATTTTCTCTCCAAAGAAAAATGAGGCAAGTTTTTCTGCTTTTTGTGAGGATGCCCTTTGGAGCATAAGAGATTGAACACTTATAGACTAGGATTCTTTCCAAAGCCACCTTATTAAGAAAAACTATACCTCCATGGGAGAGCACTTTATTAGCCCATGAATTAATACATGATTCTACATTTTTTAAAATCCATTTCAATTCAAGAAATTAATACCTCAAAGCTTTTAGGAAGAAGCCAAGGTATTTGAAATGTTCATCAAAGGAGGATGAAGGGTAGGGGAAGAGCTTAGAAGAATATAAGTAGTTTGTGTAGGTGGAATATGGGGGATAATTCATGATTTGGATTGGTTGATAAGCATACCAATGCAAATATAGAAGAGGAAGAGGGAGTATTTAACGATGAGGATGGAGCCATATGAAAAGATAAGGATATTTTTAGTGAAGAGGAGGTGGGTAATCTGCATGAGTGGAACCACTTCAATCCCTTTTAGATGATTTTCAAATTTGGCTCCCCTAAGAATAGTGTTAACAACCTCAACAACAAGAAGGAAGAGGAGGGTGAAGAGAGGGAAACCTTGAGGAAGGCCACGTGTGGGTTTGATCAAAGGGGAAGGAGATTCATTGATTAAGATAAAGAAAGAAGTAGAATTAGGCACCCCCTTATCTAGTTGATAGTGTGAAGCCCCATACCAATGATGTGAAGTACCAATGTCAATAATGTCCAATTGACTCTCTCAAAGGCCTTAGAAAGATCTAGGTTGGGTGCAAGGGCAAAGACTTTTAGGACTTGATGGAGTGTAGAGTCTCTTGTGGAATATAGATTTCATCATGTGTTTGTCTACCATGCAACACCTTAAATTGCTTATGAGAGATGAACTCGTTGAACATGGGTTTAATTCAAAGGGAAATAACTTTATATATTATCTTGTATAAATCATTGTAGCATGATATAGGTCTAAAGTCCTCAAAAATTTCCTTATTTTGTTTTCTGGGAGTGAGGACAATAAATATGGAGTTTATTGCTTCTAAGATTTTTCCTATGCATTGGGATTCTTGAACCACCTTGAGGAAATATTCCTTAAGTAAGTAATAGAATTCCATATAGAATTTACAAGGAGACCATCTGATCCTGGCTTCTTTCCTCTTTGCGTGAAAGATAACGTTGATTTAATTTCTTTCTCAAAAACTTTAGCTTCTAGTTCAAGTTTGACATTTGTTGTCCTTTGAGATAACTCTAGATCAATTAATCATGGGAGAGCATCTATAATGTTTTATTTGTTTTAAATTGAGTTTTTGGATGACCAATGTATTAATCAAATACAAATAGATGTATTTAAACTTTTGATAATATTAACTATTAATAAAAGGGTTGTTGCTTTACTTCAAACAATGATTTAATTTTGCAAATGTGAAGCCATAAACTGTAACAAAATATGATTAGTTAAATATTCAGATTGAATTTTTAATTTATCATAAGTGTGAAAGATTGTCAAACAATGTTTAACAACTTAACAAAACATATTTAACATTAAGAATATTACTGAAAATTAATTGATATAGAGGGACTTATAAAAACAGATAGTTCAATAACTCAATCTCTAGAATGGATTATAACTTCAGAATATCTGAGATATACTGAAACACAACTTTTTCTTACCTACTTATCTTCATAAAAATCAAATATATGCAGAAAACATAGTGAAATGAATACTAGAAAAACTCACAAGGAGACAAACTAATTGAAATAAATCTGGAATCCTTTTATTTATCATCAATGATAAAAAAAACTCATACACTTCTGCTTACAAATTCTCATCCAAGGGTATAACCCTTAATAACTCGAATGAAGATTTATTTATACTAATTTCTATCACTTAGAAGTATCTAAAATTATTACAAAAATAATATCAAATAGTAGGAAAACAAAAATTGATGAGTGATATGTCATTGTCTTTGAGGAAACAATTGATGATGTGGCCCAAAAAATTTTGTTGTGCTGGAATGTTGTTGGAGACAAAAAGTTACTCGATGGTTTCACACAAGTGATCCCATCTGTCCTGACTCAGTATTTACACATTTAATAATCTCCTGAAAAATTCATCGACTTATGTGTACCTCTCAAAAGTAGGCTTGTTGATGAAGAGATGTTTGATTTCATGTTTAATTATCAAATCAAAATATAAAGCTTCCAGAAAAGCTTTCCCTGTCATATGGCCTTTAATTCCTGCAAACTTAGCTTTGTCAATGGCAATGGTGTAGATATTTTTACATTACTCCTCCAAGTTGATCATTTTGTCATTGGGAGCTACTAATATAGGCAATCCCTTAAGATTTAGTATATTAAATTTAGTATGAAATCTTTGGACAACAATGTCCAAATTTTGACATTTAGTCTCTAATTGATTCAACAGATTCTTCTTCTGTAATACTTTCTGATCTCAAGAATAGTAGTTGTTCTGTATGTAATGTTGATCTGCTCCAATTATGCCCTGCTCTTTTAATTTAGTACTTTAATCATGTATGATGCCTTTTTTTTGTTTCTGTTTGAGTGTTGCCTTCTCTTGTTCAATGACTATTTTTCACTTGTTGATTAATTGCTCCTGCTCAAAAACTATTTGTATGGATGGCCATACTTTTGTCATTGCTTGGCTTATTTCGGTCTAGATGCTCTCCTTGGCTTGGGCCAATGTGTGTGACATTAGAAGCTCACTTTCCAACTTTTGAACCTTCAGTGCTAATATGTGAGACTTCTGCATTTCTTCCATGTGCATTGTGTCATTTTTTTATCTTATGGGTTTCCTAGGTTCTAAACTTCTCCAGTAGTTTTTCATTCTCTTTTTTCTGTAAGGTCAAATCATGCACAAGCTCAGTTAGGTCACCTGTTGTTGATGTAGATTCCAGTGTACCCGCAACCACTTTGTAGCTACAGCTGCAATAGGCACTGTTGAAACTGAGATCATAGCAAGCCGAGTTGACTGTTCTTTTTCCTTAAGCAATCCTTCATTTTTTTCTCCATTTTATTTATCTGAATGTTCTGCTCAATGATGAGTTTGAGCATCTCTTCTCTATTTTGTTCACTCTCCTCTATTTCCTTTGTCTAGGGGTCTTCTGTAGAAGGAAAATTTAGCTACTTTCAAAGAGCTGCAATGTTTGCATTATTCTTCTTTAAAATGTCTTCTACAACTTTATAATCATTTGGGTCATACCCAATCTTGACTAAAATATCTTCTAAAGACTTTAACTTATTGTCTTTAGCTAAAGAGGAAAAATTTTCTATTTTGAGTTATGAATGTACATTTGACAATCTTGTTCTCAACTTAGACAATGTCATGGCTGCATTAGTCATGGTAGAGAAGAGCATCTCTCGAGACTACCTATGCATGTCCATATGGTCTATGGGATGAATCTGATTTGCATCAAATGCAAAAATTGTCTTCATATAATCAGATGGAGGTTTGGGAAAAGGGACTTAGGCTTGTAGAAAATTCATATGAATCCTTCCCTTTTCACTATCAAAAGCTATGAGCAGCCTGTGTTGTGATGTAGAATTTTTTTTCCAAAACTGACTGTAAACATTGGCCTTCAAGGTTTCATTCTTTTGTCTGATCTCTAAAAATTTAGAGAAGGTGTTTTGATCATTTGGTGTATTGGTTCAAACTTATTGAATGATCTCCATAGGTTCTTGAGAAGCTGAAGAAGAAGATGGAGTATTGGGAACACTCCCCTATGCTGTTGTAGATACCTCTACATATCCCAAGTCTATAATCTCTAATTCATTTTGGCTCTGCTCTATAGAAATAGTAAAGTTTGTCTTCTACTTCTTTTCTTGAATTATGAATTCTTTGGAAATAATTGCAGAAGTTGATGTTTCTTCTTTGGGCATTTTCTAATGTTTTTCTTGGGAAATTGGAGTCTGCAGAGTAGATGTGAAAAGGATCTTCTCCTCTACCTCCTGTAATGTATTCTCTACCCACTGATCCTGATTCATAAACTTTTCAATCTCAGCCCTAGGTGTATGATTGTATGGAGTTGTCTTCAACTCGACCCTTAGGTTTGAAATGATGTTGAAAGGATCATAATACCAAGTGAATCTTGGATGGAAATTTATTCTTTTAAGGATGGCATCTACCTCAATCCCTGCTGATCTGGTATTGCATATAAAGGAGCCTATTTTTTATTTGATCTTAAACAGTTATTTTCTCTTCCTTGAAACAAAATGAAATTCATCGATGTTAATCATCTGCCTAATATATTCCAAAGAGAAAATTCTCATTGGAACATATTTGGGCAGTTTATATGGTGCCAGCTCACAACCATATACTTGAATTTATGTGTAATTCTGGTATAAATACTATTCTCCATTTTTAACCTGATCACTCAAGTGAAGAATTATTTTGATGTCTTGGCCAATTCTGGGCTCATTCTAGCTGCTTAGAAGTTGGGCAACTAGATGAATGAATCAATCAATGAAGTTTGCAAAAGAAGACTTATTTGAAATGGATCTGACCATTTCTATCCAATGAACTACTAACTGATTATTTCCCTGATCATTCTGCTTGTGCAATGTGATTGGCAGTGAATCCCCTTGCTGAAACATAAACATATGAATAAGTACATATGTGTACTTAAACATTCCTTGGGTTGTTAAGTTCATTAATTTTTCATGCATATTATCAGCCAACAATTGGTTGTAATTGTACATGAATGCAGGGTGATGGTCTCTAGAAAATATAGAAAAGTAACCAAGGATGGGTTCATCCACTGTTCTGTCTTCTGGATAGCCTAATAAACAAGAAATTAATGAAATGATGTGTCTAGTAGCCTTAGGAAACATGGAGGATGGTTAAGGAGGGTTTTTCTTTGGCAGTTCAGCATCATCAGGAAGGAAGGTTGCAAAGATTTATGCTCTCTGAGGGAAAGTGAGCTTATCATATAACTCCATGAGAGAAAATTGGGAGAAAAGGCTGTGAGAATCATTATGTGGGATCAACGACATATTGTTAATGGTCTCTGGAGTGATGGGTATCAAAATTTTTCCATTATGAGCTACCACTTCTCTTTTGATGGGATCATACCTGGTTTGCCACTAGGTGACTAGGTCAGGGAATTCATGGGTTTGAGGGAATGAAAACAGAGGCAATAGGGACTCCTGGAGCTTGATATCATCTTGTTGATCCAAATACTTCTATTTTAGCCGTAGGTGAAATTCACAAAGTTCGAATTTTCACTGTGTCAATGATTTTGAAGTATGAATCAGGCAAGGGGACATGGTCGGGATCCACTGGGGTAGAAACAACAGGGTTTTCCTCATAAACTGGTTTTTGGATTTTTCCCTTCGGGGCCATGTGATCTATAGAGGAAAAGAAGAGAAATATGTTTTTTATGTTGACAACAAATGTAAAAGCAGTCTTTTCAAAATAAATCTATGTCTGACAAGGTGATAGATTGTTGAATCGTTAACACAATTACATCTTCTACAAAACCTGCAATTCGACAACAAATAGTAAATGAATCAAAGGTGGTAGAAGGAATGGAGAGGTTTTATATAATCATGCTCGGATTACCGTTATGGGTGACTGTTAGGAAAATATGACCACGAAGGTTTAATGCTAATGGCATAGGAGCAGTAGGCGATGTAACGGCTAGACAAAAATTATGGAGCGGGCCTAACGGGACGGGAAGGGAAACAGTAAGGGAGCGGAGTTTTAACAGAATGTACAGGTGTCATAATTTTATTCGGCGTCGGGAAACATTCATTGGAGAAAATTCAAAGACCTTTGGCGAGAGACAAAACCGTCAATGGGAGAAAAGTGAATTTTGGAGGTGGTGGGTGGCGGTAAATGGTTTTGAGTGGGGGATGCAAAGTGTTGTGGAGGTGACACATAGATAAGGGCCTACAATTGGAATACTACTTTTCGGACCGCCCCCCCACCACCCCCCCCCCCCCACCCCACCCCCGATGTTAACAAGAAATGGGCAAGGGGGGTGCGAAAAGGCTTCCCCGCCATAGATTTGGGTGGGGAAGAGATCAACCATCGAAAATTGCTTGATCCTTAATCATAATATGACAAAAATTGCTTGTCGCTTTCAAACTTTGGATAAAAGGGAAAATGTGCTTTATTACAAACGAGATTAACCGCTAAATGAAAGTGATTAACTAAATTAAGCATAATTTGACTTCTAATCAAATGTTGGGCGCAGTTAAACAAGTTACCACTATTTTCTTTTCTTTTTATTTAAACTAAGCAAATTTTTCTTTTATTGCTTTTCAAACTATGCCTAACATTTTTAATATTTTTGCCTTCATTTTTTTTAGCAATCTAGTCCTAACATTTTATGATATGAATAATTTATTGGTCATGAGTCCTAACATTTTTTATTTTTATCTATTCATATCCAAACTTAACATTTTTTAATTTTTCATTTTTTTTCTAAAATTCTACCTTATCAAAACCAAAAATGTTGCAACAACCTCTTCAGTTATGAAGGGTTGAAAATTTGAAACAGTATCTTGAATTTTTCTATAGGGCATCTTGGTGGCTCATTAAAAATAGTTTCGAAGTGTCTAACACCATCTTGAGCTTTATCCTCGAAGGTATGGAAAAAGAAGCCTTCTTGTTTTTTTATTTCCCAAATGGAGTTTTTGCTTATTTTGTACGAATCAAAGTGGTGCAAGTATTGTGTTATTGTTTCTTTTAATCCAAGTGGCTCTAATTTTTAGCTTGTGTTTAACCTCCTCCTCCTTTAATAATTTTAATCTTTGACATTATAAATATATTAAGGTGGAGATCTTATCGTTAGAATAAATACCGAGTGGAGACTCATATTGGGAGATTATCTTAGCTTTGATAGGCCTAAGTTTCTCCCTTTGTCTTTTGATACAGCCAGAGGACCAATTTTTTTAGACTACTTTGAGATATGATATATTGGAGGTGAGTTGTGTCATACATGAATTTGGTGATGAGGCTTAAATATGTGTCCAAGTATTCTTAACTAAAGACTAGAAGCTTTATTCCCAAAACCAAGAGTGATTTTATTGAAATGGAATCAAGTATTTTTCATCATCTCCAACAAGTCTAAGAAGGACAGGGAAGTGGTTTGAGATTACTCCTGAAGAAATCCAAGATCTAGTAATGATTTATGAGTTTTAGAATTTAGATGAGATAAGAAAATGATTAAGCCTTTTAGAGACAGAGGAATTATAAAACATAAATTTTTCGATGTGGGAGTGATATTGAGAGGTTCCACATCAAATAGAATATTCCTAAGGAATAGGGAAGAGAAATATCCATTAAGGAGATAGGTCTTATGAGTGGATCCTCGAACCTCTCTTAGTGTGAGGATAATATTAATGTCACCTTAGATAACCGAGAAAGGATTCAATGGTGTTATACAACTAGAGAGATCTTCCCAAAGAACATTATAATGTTAGTAGGAACCATAAATTTTAATTATGGAAACATTGGTTTAGTTCCTTTGTCTCCAGTGAGATTGAGATAGTCAAACTGTAATTGGAAGAGTTGATGACATGTATGTTGGGACTCCAACCCATTAGTAACCCACCCAAATTACCATTGACATCCAAGGTTGCAAATGACTAGTATTTCAACCAAGGTTCTAATTCAATTCTGACTTTTCACCTTCGACCATCATTTCTTGGAGGAGGAGGATGTTAGCTTTGTGGAGTTGGAACAACCTTTTGAGGGTTAAAAAAATAAATGATTGTGGATAAAATGGAATAAAACTATTGTAAAAAAAGTTTAAATTTTATAATTAAAGGGTTACTTATATAGATGCTTACTCCTAAGGCTCCATAGCATTGAGCGTTGAAGGAATTGGGACTTTTGAGTGGGAAATTAAAAACCTTTATTACACTAGATTATCTGTGACAAATAATGATAGTAAATAAATGAACGTTAGGGTAAAATCAATGTATGAAGTGCAATGGTGCTACAAAAATGGAGTACTCATAGTGAAACATGGTGATAAAAATAAAATTTTATAAAATTGTTTATACTTTTTCACGTAACACGATACACCTTATCCTTTGATGCACCATCATTCCTCTTATAGATGAAATTTGCTTGCACGATAATTGTACTACTAGATCTTGGTTTGGAGGCTACTAATATGCTATAATAAATTATGTTTTGTTGTAGTAGGTTAAGTTAATTGAAAATATTAGGCTTTGGAATGATAAGAGAAGAGAAAAACATCTACCTTGTGCTCTTTTGTGGATCATTTAAATTTGGAATGGAAGAGAAAGAAGAGGGTGCCTAGCTCCACGAATCATGCACACAAGGTAAGCAAAATTAAAATATGTTTCCTACTTTATAACAGCAAACCCTATATCTAACTTACAAAATTAAGTGGAACCCCTTTTATAACTACTTGATTATTTAAATGAGTGTAAGGAAAGTATTCGAGTAAACAACATCAAACCAATGATAAACAAACATGAGGGGAAGAAAGGAGATTCCATTATAAATAGAAATATTACATCCATAGATCCATACCTTCAAGTGGTGGGACTAAATCATTTTTCTTTGTGTTCATTCCTCTTTGAGTTTATCTATAATCCGACTATCTTAAATGGTTCCACTAAACCTTCACAAGCAAATTGGGAAGGATAACATAAGGCTACAAATTGAGCATTCCTTCGTATGAAGTGAAGAAAACCTATCAAATGTTATATTAACTAATCCAATATCTCTAACCCATTATGTGTTTCACGCTAGCTCTCATGGTTGAAACTCACTTTATTGGTCAAATGATGTTGCCATGAGTCGTTTGGAGAACAATTTGTTTCCCAAAACGTGTGGGTTAAAGTCTCCCAATACATGTTGTGATTGGACCATTTGGCATTTATTGAATCAAAGGAAAATAGCTCGAGTGGTAGCTATTGGGTTTAATTCCCCCCAACCTAAAGTATATTGTTTGGAGACATGTTAGCCTGTGTGGAAAAAAATTGAACATGTTGAAAAACGCGATGAGTAATTCCTATAAGTTCGAAGGGGGAGGAAATTTTGAATATCTTGGTACTTAGGTGAATAGTGCTAGGCATTGTGATTCGATCTTGGGGCTTGCCGAGAATAGTCCTCCGAAGTTACCGAATCACTAATCACTGTTAAAAAAATCTAATATATCTAACCCCATGTGATATAACCCTTTTAATAAACTTCTTTTTCTTACATAGTGTTTTTACATGATGAGTAGGTCCATATTCTAGAATAATATTATAATATTTGTACATTGGGTGCACTAATAGTGATCAAAGTGGACTAAATCAACTCCAAATTTGTCCTTGATTAAGTTTTAAAAACTTGTTGTGTGTGTGTGTGTGGGTATTATCCCTTTTCATTGTGCATGGATTTCTGGGGACAAGCTACACCCACCAAAAAAATTGAGGAAAATTGGTGATATTTCCAAATTTTGGCACAATTAGGACTCTCCATATTGAATAGAACATGTAGCAATGAAATCTAGTATTAAAATTACTTGACACAATAGATGCCCCCTGATAGTAGAGAATCACATGGAAACATTAAACTGATTTTTTTAATCAAAATGAAGTTTTAAGTGCTTATGGATGGTCATAGTTCAAGAAAAATGTAAAATACTTGAAAACACATCTAAAAATAGGATGATTGTCCTTTCTTTCATGATTTTGGAATCCCCATGCTCTTGTATAAGTTAATTTAAGTACAAGATATGAGAGGATCAAAGTGAAATGAAATGGGAAGGTCATGCAACAATACATCATAAATATATTAGTAGATTGATCGCTTGAGTAAAAATTGACAATACCAAAGTACATCAATATCAAATACATCATCAAGATACATCCTCTAATGCCAACGATGTAATGTTTCCAAAGTAAATGACACAAATTGAAGATGAGGCCTTAAATCCGAAGACACTGAAAAAAATGTTAGAAACAAAAATGTTTGCTAAAATGAGCTCCAAATCCACTCCAAATCAAGGTTCCAATGTTGGCTTAAAGAAACCAAAAGAGGCTTAAGAGGGTGCTACACAAGCTAAGAAAGGCTTAAATTTGCAAGAAAAAATCAAGTGGAAACCTCTCTCTAAGAGTTACCTTAGTAAGCTAGAGTATGAAAGGTCACTTTGTGGTTCTAAATGGCTAAAAAAGTTGTGTTAGACTCATAATTTTACCTCCATTATCTCAAGTTGGGAGGGTTGATCATATTTCATAGGTGTTGGATAGGCTTGGAAGGGTGATCTTTGAATTGATTTGAATAAGCGATCCCCTCAATTACCTCTAGGCACAAGGCACTAAGAGGAATTAAGGAGGGTTATTGTTGCAGCTGCAATGATTAGGAAAACACTAGTAGGACCCTTGAATCTTTGAGTGTGTCTGAGAATATGTTATGAATCACATGCGGTTGAGGTGCCTGTAAGATGTGTTATTCCTGCCATGAGGGTACCACTACTTAGACACATGACTTCCCTTTTCTTGGTTTTTGTTGCAACTTAGGGAAAGATCAAAAGGTTGTAACTTGTGACATGGGCATGCTTATTGACTTTGGACTAAGACGATATGGAGATAAAAATGCTTCAAAAGATTAAAATCTCAAGCATTTAATAATGAGTATCTGGTGTTTCCTCACTACTAGTGAGCGTCCATAGCCCTAACAGATTCACCAAAAATCATAGGTATTGCTTCATTCGCAACAAGCATTGATAGGCTAACAAAGTTGCTTGTATGTCTCAACTACTCAAGAAACCATACTCAAGCCTTTACATTTTATTCCTTGATAGATATTCATTTGTTATGCTCTTTTATTTTCTTTTTTACTATGATCGATTAGCCACAAGGTGGATGAGGGATCTTGAATAATAGCTAGGATGATTCCTTTTAGAAGCTATAAAAATTTCTTGCTATTGATATGTCTCCATGGAACTACTACTCGAGCCTAGGCCTTCAGATGAAGATGAAGTGATGGTTGAGATTTTATAGGATACTTGAGGCTTCTCAACCAAATCAGTAGTTATATTAGAGTCCACTCAACATTTCCATTGTTCATAGTGTTTCCCACGTGGCAGTGATCATATTATCCTTGGGTAGAATTTATGACCTTGACGTTCAAGAGTTTGTCCTTGTATCATGCAAAAATTCATGGTTTAACCAGTGCGGCACGCTTGAAGGAATAAGTCGTGTGAGGAAATCACCTGTCAAGTAGCTACACGAGGCTCATTATTATAACAAAGTTTATTTATGTACAAGGAGTAACTCGGTTGATTGAAAAGTATGAAAACCAAAGAAATCAAAAGAAAATTTTGAAAAACTAGAAATGAAATAAGAATTTATTTATGTACATGAAATGAAAGATATAGTCATATTATAGGAGAAGCATTTAGAATTTGAGTATATAATGGAAGGATTTTAGTCGCTACTAACCTCTTTATCACTAGAATAATCCTTAAGATAAATGTGAGGCATTCGAATTAAAAAATTATTCACGCATCCATTAATTTTCTAAGTTGTTTTTGGACTAATGGGTCTAGTGTAGGATGCACCTAGTGTATATTTTGTTGAAATAGCTCAAACCCTCTCGCAATGGGGATGGAAAATTGGATAATGTGTGTTTCACATATTTTGAAGTCATCGTAAATTTTTTGCTTGTTAGTGGTGTGAGCTATGATAACGGATCTAAAAATCAACTCAATAGAAGAAAAAAAATATGACATAGAGGAGTGAAATCGGTATCTACAGTCACGAAAATGTTCACGATAATGATTGTGAATCGAAGAATGCATGTAAATTTAAATCCCTTGAATGGTGAGATTAGCCTCCATGCCTCTTGTTGGTGAACTTTTGAATGTTGAGATAAACAATGAATAAAATTTTGTACTTGGAAAATGATCATCTCAAAATTATTGAAAACTTGCAAGCATTCTACCTTGGGGCCAATAGCTTTTGTCAACCAAAATGGGAGTGCCTTAAATTTTGAAGTGTTATTCGTACATTCATCTTATATTCAACAGAACATCAGGGTCTTATGTTAGTGTGGATTTATTAGGATTTTCCTTGCACTAGCTCTATCCTGTGTTTTAGAACTATCTAAATATAAAGTGTAAATGTCAATATAAAATTTTAATCTTGTGAGTTTAATATTATTTACAGCTATATTAGTAGAATAACGTAAAAACATCGGGTTAAACTTCATGTAATAAAGGTTAATAAAGGGAAAATAAGACCAAGGTCACGGGACATGTATTCCAAGCTTAATGTTGGGAAAAGCATTATAATGGGTATCACTTTCGGTTTATTAATGGCTATGGAAATTGGCAAAGGAAAAGAGGCATTAATTAGCATTTATTTATGATAAATTAAGGAAAATAGGAGAAAAATAAGGTGAAGAGACACATATTTTCATGAGAGGGAAATTAGAAGAAAAATGAATTAAAATGAAAAAAATAGAGACATCAATAATAAAAAGGCTTCAGAGAACCCATTCACAACTTTTGTTAGTTTTGTTTTGGAATTAGTTTGAGAGAGAGAGAGAGATCACTAAGAAGAGAAAGCAAGCAAAGGACAATAATGGAAAGCAAGGAGAAGGTTGGATTAGTGGCTTCAGAAGGAATATTTTGCAGGTAACAGGTTGCATGTGTGATTTCCTAGATGAGGTGTGAATGCATGGTTCATGCATTTGTGTATTTGGTTCATTTGTTGTTATTGGCATGGGTTTTTCCTGGTTTGACAATGGTTTTAGCCTTGCCTTTCCATTTCCTGGATAACCATGGTGTGATGGGATTCATTTCTTGGGCATTGGATTGTTGAAAGGTTTTGGAACAGGGTGAGGTGGTCTCAGGAAAATTCCCAAGGGTTGGGGGTGGATATTGTTTTCTTTTAGAATCCCTTAAAAGGTGGGTGGAGACACGAAAATTCCTCAAGGTATAGTGAAGAAATTCTAAGGCATTCAACCTTGGTTTTTTTTTTGTGTTATCGGGGCCGGTTTAGGTTAGATCATGATGGTTTGAGGGTGGAGGTGGTTTAAACTCTAGATTCCCTTGGTTTTTTAAGTCTTGGTTTATCCGATTAGGTCCCACATTAATGCTTGGAATATGGCATGAGGGTTATTGGCTAAAAGAAAGATTTGTTTCATCACAATCTATGGTCATCCGGTACGTGGAAATCCCTTACTTGGTTCGCTTTTCTATAAGTTAATAAGAGTTATTTTCCTATTGTGAATCAGGAGTACCTGTACTTGTTATTATCATGATTTGAAGGTTGTTTTGTCATGGTTAATATTCTATTTATATTATCATTACAAGAATGATTTAAGATGTGCTCTAGCTATGGCTCTTACTATGCTTTGATAATTTAATGAATGGTTAATGAATGCATGGGCTAACAAGTGTTGTTGCAGCTACTTGAGAGGCCATTAGACCTTCTTGGTGATTCTCAACTAAAGTATAGAGATTTGCACTGCGATATGCATTCATGACCTGTAGCTTACATGTTAACGATGTGTTTGATAAAATGTTCATTGTGTTCTAGCCAGTCTAGGTTAAGTTTCTGATTCAATTTTGAAGGTTTAGCTTTTCCATAATGTTAAATGTGATTCTGGAAAGTTACAAGAATTTTTGGGCAGTCGTTTGGAGGCTAGCCTAGAAAAGTGGCTTAGATCTCAAGATAAAAAGCATTTAACTAAGGAATTTAGGTCATAATCATTGATAGTTGGGCTTGTGAGTGCGGTTGGAGGCTCACAACCACATGCAGGTAGTTTCAAGGGTGTGATTATAGGTCTAGGTCAAAGAAAAACGGTACCAGCTCAGGGACTGGTCACCTGGGGTGGTTGTTCAACCTCTGAGTGATCCATGGTTCCTGAGGAAGGTCAGTAAGTCTCAATTGTAGGCCCCACTTCCTTAATTGGAACTAGGAGGTCGGGTCATGTCATAATAGAAGTATGCTTCACATTTACCTGGAGGGCTTGTAGAAGTGGGTAAATGTGGGGAGAGTGTGTTACAAATTGGTATAAAAGCTTCCAAGCTCGAATACTTGGACTGCATCAACAGGATGTGATTGTTATGCATGCACTGTAGTGGTTATTTTTGTGATGTATATAATTGGTGTTACAGTTTGTGGCATCATGCAAGATAACTGAGATGATGTTGATAAGTTGGTGTGTGTGTGTGTGTGTGTGTGTATTGCAAACGAGATAACCTCACCTGAAACACACTAAGGTATGTTTGATTATGTTTATATTTGGTTTATCTGACATGGTATGTTTATAGGAAGAAGAAGATCAGAGATAACAAGCAGAATGGTGGATTACAGTTCATGTGACTCTCCTTATAGATCAGTTGAGAAACATGGGAAAGAGTATTCTCCTCGCATAGTAGATACCTTGAGAAGTCTGAAGGAATTATAATTTGCAAGACATATAATGACAGGATAATTCTGTCATAGGAAAGGCTTAATAGGTCTCAGGAAAAGCAAGTCGAGTTCAATGCAGTGATCCTTCAGAGCTTATCATATTTGTAGATACAAGGACAACTACATATCAATTATGGACAAGAGGAAAGGAAAAATATGGCATATGGTAGCAGGTCTCATGGAGGACATAGGTCAGACAGGGATGACACGGTCAAAGGTGGTAGATGGATGGATACACCTGATAGAAGAGGTAGCGGTTATGAGTTTTATTCTATTTTTGGTTCAGATAGACATCATGGTCATCATCCCTATCATATTTACTACTGGAGTGAGAAGGGATACTTTCTAGATGAGTTCAAGAAATCCAAACCTCCTACCTTTGATGGAGATCTGAAGAAACCAAAAGATGTAGAAGCATTGTTGCTTGGGATGAAGAATTTCCTCGATATGCATGATTATACAAAGAACATGAAAGGCATGATAGATATTTTCAATCTTAAGGGAAAGGCATAAATTTGGTGGGAAGATGTGAAGTGTGTATGAGGCATCAAGACAAAGGAGTTGAGTTGACATGAGTTCAAAATCTTCTTCAGGAAGAAGTACTTATCACAAAGATATTATGATGGAAAGGCTAAGGAGTTCTATGAGCTGAAGATGGGGTTTATGAAAAATCAAGAGTACATGACTAAGTTTTTGGATTTATTGAGGTATGTGCCTTATCTCAAGGATGAGAAGATGAAGGTTCAAAGATTCATCAGTAGATTGACATTATCATTCAAGGGTGAAATTGAGTATGATGAGTCTCGGTCGTTGGAGGAAGTCATTGGGAATTTGATGCACTGTTATGATAAATCAAAGAGGAAGATCGAGTCTAAGCGTGATTGGAAAGGTAATGGAAAGACCAAAGGAAAATAGCCTCCGAAGCTGGAAAGACCTGAGGATGCAGGTGAGAAAGAGAATGTGGCTCCTTACAAGAATTTTAATGCAACATAGAAGGGATATGGATCTCAACCTGGAGAACAACAAAATAAGGGTAGTGGCAGAGAACCATTGCAGTGTTGGATTTGTGGAAAGTATCATCACAAGAAGGATTTTCCATTGTAATGGGGTGGCAGGCCTAATATCTACAGTGCTCAGGAGGTGCAAACAATTGGGGATTTTGGTTAGAGCATTCCTTAGATTTATGCAGCATTTGATAACAAGTAAGAAGATCACCAAGCATCCATTATTGAGATAGAAGGTAAACTCTATGATTGAGTTGTTTCCATTTTGATTGATCTTGGATCTAATTATATTTATATTAATCATGACCTAGTAGATAAGTGTGACTTTAGTAAATAAGTGCATGGAAAGTCTTTGTTATAGGCAATTTTGTCACATTTGGTCAGTCGACCTGTAAACTGGATCAATCAACATCCTTTTACCCCTTGATATCATCATTGCACAAATCCCTAAGCATGACTCTTTTTAATCTCATAGTGTATGCCTGAAACAACCTTAAATCAACCTCTTTAAGCACCAATGCAGTCTGCATGCCTATTGACCTGCATTCACTAGTAGGTTGCTCCATGTTGGGTAGGGTTGATCACCAGTAGGTTGACCCGTGTTGGGGTGCATCGATTATAGAAATTCGGGAAAAAGAGAGAGAATCCTGAAGCCTCTTCTTCTAGAAGCTTCTAGGATTTGTTACAACTATTTACCTAAGATAAAACTCTCAGATCATATCTTATCCTTCATTGGAGTTTCCATCCCTTATCTCTTGATCCCATTCTCCCATCAAGAGTGGATCTCAGAGCCTAGATTGGTAAATGGATAAGAACTCCCAACTTACCAGCATCTTCTATATATTTGTGGCCATCCACAAGCTAGGGGTTGGATCTATAATATAGATTATACCCTCATGTTGTTGTTATGAAGGGTTATTATTCCATGCATTGGGGTTACTAGAAGTGTACTTTGTGGCAAAGAATGAACAAGTCAACTTGGAGGAGCTCTTCTACAAGATCAACTCCTATATTTGGTTGCAACTCACTCCATTTATATTAATGCAAAGTGTTATTTCTTTTCCTATATACAATGTTATGATTTCATGTATTTTGATTCCATGTTGATCCATTGAATTAAGTATTTATGTTATGCTACATAAATATAGTAGATCGTTGGATTGTGTTGTTAATTGTGCAAGTTCTAATTATAACGACTGGAGTTAGAATTGGAGCATTCAAGCCAAGAGAGGAGTGAAGCATACAATGAATCACAGGTAGGATTCATCCCTTATCTATTTCATTTAAGGGAAACATTAACTTCTTTGTCTTTTTGTTGTTCTAGGATAGGCCACCTAGTCTAGGGAAGTTACTTCTGTCCGCAATTATAGATTCCATATAACAGTCTTAGTTGGTGCAATTGGCTACAAGAACCAAGAAAAGAGCTCATCATTAGGTGATATCTTCTACATTTGAGTTGAATGGTATGCCTACATCAACATATCTAAATGCGCTACCACTGGGTTCATACAACATGCTTTTGGGCATGGATTGGTTGTACCTTCATAAGACTAAGGTAGATTGTTGCGAGAAGGCTATTGAGTGTTTGGATGCTGAAGGAGATAATAGAATCTTGCATGGTAAGAATAAGCCTACATTGGTGAGAATGGTTACAACTATGCATGCTAAGCACAATTGTATGAAATAATGTGTATTATTTGTAGTACATGTTTCCAATGATAAAGGGAAGGATGTTGAGGATGTTGAAGTCTTGAATAGGTATCTTGTTTTGTAGTAGTTTCAGGATGTCTTTCCAGAAAATATTTTAGAGTTTTCACCTCATAGGGAAGTGGATTTCACTATTGAGTTGGTACCAGGAGCAACACCAACATCTAAGGCACCTTCCAGGATGAGAACTCTAAAATTGGTGGAATTGAAGTTGCAGCTTAAGGAAACACTTGATAAGGGATACATTAGGCCAAGTGTATCACCTTGGGGTGCACCAATGTTGTTTTTGAATAAGAAGGATGGTACTCTCAGGTTGTGCATTCATTACAAACAGTTAAACAAGGTGACGATCAAGAATATGTATCTTTTGTTGTAGATTTGTAACAACTCCACTTACCAATTTTTTTTTCTATTTATATCATTAATGCTACTTTGTTGTCGTTGACTTTATTTAGTTGAGTCATCTTGTGATGTTTCAACACATGTGTACTTTCTCTTCTTAACAGTATTTATAACAATATCATTTTTTGTGCACATAATAAAATTTTGTTGGTAATGATCTGTAGACCATCCTTCAATAATTTCACAATTTCTCTTTGACTATCCTATATGACAATTCTTCACTGTACCCACTTCTGTTATAATAGTAATTTATTTTACTATTAATCTGTATCTTAATAAGATTATGCATTTTCTATCGTTGTTATTAAAATAACAACATTAAAGTTTATCTTAGAATATCTTATTATAATCTAACCTTCTACTTATCATTCAAGCCCCTCTAATTAATCTATATACTCTTACTCATTTATTCCACTTATACAATATTGTTTAACCCTCTAATCTAAAAATTGAAAGTTAATATCAAATCTATCTATCCATACATGGACTTAGCACCTGATTCAACCTTTAAATTTCATCACATAATTATTATAAATCTATATGTATAACGTTGATTATGAACATGATACGATATTCCACTATACTGACATTACCCCTTTTAGAGCCTCACTAGAATTTCATTTTAATTCTGAACTTAGCACTACTTCGAGTATATGCATTAACATGACATGTATACATATTTTACTTATGATATGTTCGTGACTTATGGTATTTGATTTCCGATGCCTCTACTTACTACCATTTTGTATGATGTACTCGTATATGGTTTCATTGTTTGAATGGTTGTAAATCCAAGTTGGGATTGTGTCGTATCCCTTCCATAAATATTGACAGATTGATTATATCGTTCCTCTGTTTGAGGCTATCACAACTTAATTTCCTTGTACTCTGTCTATTAACTCGTCACATGGATTAGATGATATTTTTTGGTCTACTGTGAGATGGATGGTTGCCACGTTAATGGTGAAGATTACATCGTATATCTTCCCTCCATTTTGCGTATTGGGTTTTTCGATGGAAGATTAGGTTTCAGGTTTTAATGTACAATTGGTCACGTCAGCTAAGGCTTCGGCTCTGGTTTTCCACCCAGGTCTGTCTGCCTGTTAACAGCCTATGCGTTTGCTTACTATTATGCTTCCTGCATCAGGTAATTAACTTCATCGTTAATTTAGTCCTACTACCGTTTAATTTTCGATTTAATATTTTTTTTTTCGATTTTTTTTCTCCCTTATTACGACTACATAAATCATTTTTCCTCTACGATGTTCCAATTGCTATTTGTCACGGTAACCCTAATTTTAGGGAACCGAATTGCAATTAGTTATATAATTTCTAATTTTCATTGTCAATATAGACTCACACTTCGTTTAGTTCAATCCCATTAGTTTTACTCATACCATAATTCCATCAGGTATGAATTCAATTGTTAACTCAGATTTTGTAATAGGGTTTTAAATCTCGTTACAGTTTGAATCCCAATTTTTCATTTATGTATACACAGATACATAATTAGGATAAATCTGTATTAATTTACAGAATTCTTTTTTATTTTAAATGATTATAATTATGACCTATAATTATATTTATGTTTCTTGTTCCGTAATTAATTTTATAAGATAAATTGGTTACTCTTCTCTTTGTTAGTACTTTTTATCTTATTAATTTCCTCAAATTAATAAAATCATGGTTTGTACAGGAACTCTTGCTCTTTTAACAAGCTTTTTATAGATTCCCAGTACATACCCTATTTATCAGAGTACAAGTAATTTATTTTTTTGTTTTCATACAGCTTCCACATTATCTTCTTGCTCATTTACATGCATGAACTTATTCATTTTTCTCTATGTGTACAGGGATGATTCCATTGTTTACAATAGACTAATAAGGTAATAATT
Source organism: Pinus albicaulis (assembly GCA_034641835.2). Classification (NCBI taxonomy): domain Eukaryota; kingdom Viridiplantae; phylum Streptophyta; class Pinopsida; order Pinales; family Pinaceae; genus Pinus; species Pinus albicaulis. Next base: position 484,807,234 of record CM076580.1, read on the forward strand.
CTATTCCAATACCCTTGTCCAATTCTTGTATTTTATTTAATTAATTCACTTATTATATACATATACTAATCCTTGTATATGTTATTTTTGTGAAGGTATTTCACTTCTCTCATTTTACCATTCCTCAATTTTGAACAATCATTCTGCCAATCTTTGACAGTGTATTTTATTTCTCCTATTTACAGGTTGGTCCAGAATTCACTCCATTGAATTCAAGGCTATGTCCCTATTTATAATTCATGTAATTATTGATACAGTACAGTGGACTCTGTCAAAGAATTTATGACCGCTTGTAATAATAATTCCTATGACACTTTTAATTTTATGTTTATAATAATACACCTTCATTTTGATAAGGAGTTAATATATATATATATATATATATATATATATATATATATATATATATATATATATATATATATTGTTATACTTCATTGCACCATTTCTCTTTTACTATCCTATAGTACTGTAATGTGGACTTAATATTTAAATTCTTACTCAATATAAGAATGAGTAACTATATGTAACTTTTTGTTAATATACATCAGAGTATTGAAATCTAATTTGTACAATCATGTTTCCTTTTTTATTGTGAATTATCTCTTACTGTGTCTATATTTCTATTTAATGATTGGTTCCGCACTAGTTAAATTCATTACTTTCTCTTACCTCTTTTCCACAAGTATTGATGTAATTTATGTACTTAATAGTTAAATTCTTACAACCTAACAACAGATTTAAACCCTTCTACTTGGGTTTAGACATTATGTTTGTTGGTTTACTAATTTCATTTGTCTATGTAACTATACAAAGCTAACTATATCTATTATAGTATGTTTTGTTAAATACATCAGACTATATAACTTAAAAGTTTACAAAAATTAATAATACAGAAAGGATAATTTCCACCTATTTCTAGCTGAATCATCATTACTCTAACTTTCATCATAAAAACAATTTCATAAGACAGAATTAAATTACTTGTGCATACCAATTTTGGTAAGACTATTTGCCACCCAATATTGAGCTTTCTCTCCACAGCTCCCCCCGAGCAGAGACCAATTCCTCCAAAGTGTAGACAACCTCTTGTATACCCAGGAATGGCTTATTTAAGCTTGCTTTCCCTTCAATATGTTTCCATAACTGCGTTCAATTAAATCAGGATGTTGTTTTCCTTTTGCCTAGGCTTTACTTTTGTTTTTTCCACAATAGCACTTTAAAACTAGCTTTTTCCTCTTTCTAGTTTTAGTTTACCTCTTCTTAGTAACTTTCCACTTTACTCACGTATCTTTAGATTTTTATCTCCAATCTAATATTTTAAATTTATTTTATTTTCTCCAAGGATTTTTTGGGAATTTGGGAAAGTCTTTGGATTTAGTTCCATCCTCGTGGACTTGAAATCCTGGTCTCCAATATACTCTAATCTTTGCACAATAATTAAAATTCAACATTTATAAATTAAAAAAATAAAATATGTCCACAATTATTGTTTTCCTTTAGGTCCACTTAACCTTTAGGAGTTTCAACTGTCTAATAAAAGCAGTAAAAACAGGGATATTACAAGATCGATGTCTTGTTTGATCAGTTGAAGGGAGAAACAATTTTTTCGAAGATTGATTTGAGATCAATATATCAACAAGTACACATCAAAGAAGAGGAAATTTACAAGACCACATTTCGTACTAGGTATGGGCATTATGAGTTTGTAATGGTTTCGTTTGGTCTTACTAATGCTATAGTTACTTTCATGTGTTTAATGAATAACATGTTGTGTCCTTATCTATATAAGTTTGTGATAGTGTTCATTGATGATGTGTTGATATATTCTAAGAATGAGGAAGAGCATGCATAAAAAATGTCAACGGTATTGAGATTGTTGATAGAGCATTAGTTGTATGCCAAACTTAGTAAGTGCATTTTATTTTAGACAAAATTTCATTACTTGGGACATGTTGTTTCAAAGGAAGGTATAACATTGGACTTGGAAAAGATTAGAGTTGTCATGTAGTGGGAAACTCCTAGGAATGTGGATGAGATCAGATCATTCATGGGACTAGCAGGTTAATACAGGCGATTCATCAGGAAATTCTCACTAATTCCCTATTCTATCACATATTTGCAGCGAAAAAGGAAGAATTTTGAATGGACTGAGGAGTGTGCAACTAGTTTCGAGCAATTGAAGCATTTGCTTACAAATTCTCTGGTTTTGAAGATTGCAGATCTAGATACAAATTTCATGGTATGTAGAGATTCTTGGAAGAGAGGAATTGGTGGAGTCTTGATGTAGGAAGGACATGTGGTATGCTATGAGTCAAGGAAGTTGAATGAGCACGAGAAGAACTATGTGATGCATGATCTTGAGTTGACAGCTATCATTCACGCCTTGAATATGTGGATACATTATCTTCTTAGCATGAGGTTTATTCTGATGAGTGATTATAGTGGAATGAGGTACTTGTTTGACCAACCTAATATGAATTCTAGGCAATCTATATGGTTGAATACTCTTAGTGAGCTTTAATTTAAGATTAGGGGCATTAAGGGAAAGGAGAACATGGTTACAGATGCTCTTAGTGGAAGAGTGCATATGAATCACATTGCAGCATTGAGTTATTGCGGGACAAATTTGCATGAGAGGATCTTGCAGGCAGGACACCAGGATGACAGATATCAACAGTTGAGGAACATGTTACAACAACAGGGTGAAGGTGATAGGGATGATGAGTATCACCTCATGACAAATGGCTTGGTCAGATTCAAAAAAAAAATTTTTGTACCATATGAAAGTGAGCTCAAGAAGACATTGATAACAATTACGAAATTCTATCATTGGTCGAACTTGAAGAAATAGGTGGTTGAGTTTTTTGCGAGATGGTTGGACTATAAATAGGTAAAAGAAGAGTGTAAGCATCCAAGAGGTTTATTACAGCCGATTCTGATTCCAGAGTGGAAATGGGAGGTCATTTCCATGAACTTCATTACAGGTTTGATGAGAACATCGAAGCAACATGATTCCATCATGATTGTGGTTGAAAGGTTAAGTAAGCTAGCTCACTTCATTTCAGTTAAGTCTATGAATTCAGCTAGTGAGGTAGGTCAGGTTTTCATCAAGGAGATAGTGAGGTTTCATGGTGTTCCCAAGAAGATCATATCAGACAGAGATTTCAAGTTGACTTCTAGGTTTTGGAAGTAGGTTTTTGCAGTTTGGGGATAGAGTTGAACTTAATTACAACTTATCATCCACAAACAGATGGAAAAACAGAGAGGGTTAACAAGATTATTGAGGATGTATGCCATGCATCAACGAAGGAAGTGGGAGGAGTATCTTCCATTGGTATAGTTTTCATGTAATAATGGGTATCAGGAGTCCTTGAAGATGAGTCCATTTGAGGTTCTTTACGGACGGTTTTGTAATACTCGTATAAGTAGTAGTGATCCAGTGAATAGCGTATTAATTGGACCAGATATGTTGGTAGAGATGGAATAGGAAATTCAACAGGAGTCCTTGAAGATGAGTCCATTTGAGGTTCTTTACGGATGGTTTTGTAATACTCATATAAGTAGTAGTGATCCAGTGAATAGTGTATTAATTGGACCAAATATGTTGGTAGAGATGGAATAGGAAATTCAAGTTATTAAAAGGAATTTAAAGGCAACACAAGACATGTAGAAGAGTTATGCAAATCAACACAAGGTATTTAAGGAGTTTCAGGTTGGGGATCATGTGTACTTATGCATCAAGCCCATGAGGAGCTCCTTGAGGATTGGGTCATGTGCCAAGCTAACACCTCGATATTGCATGCCTTTTGAGATCCTTAAGAGGATTGGTCCAGTGGCCTAACAACTTTCACTACCTCCAACAGTGAAAGTCCATGATGTTTTCCATGTTTCATTACTTAAGATATATGTGCAGGATGTTGATAATGTGATTGAATGGTATGTATTTCAGGTGGAACTAGAGGGACAATTCCAGCCAGAACCTCAATTCATATTGCAGCGGAAACAAATCATCCTCTGAAACCGATTAATCGAGCAAGTTAAAGTGCAGTGAAAGCACTTTGGGCCCTATGAAGCTACATGGTAGATGGTTGATTACATGCGGGCTTTGTATCCTTCATTATTTTTGGGTTAAGAAAATGAGTTTTGGTATATGTATATGGTTGTAAGTACCATGATGAGCTATGTTATAAACCTCTAATAAGCGATATGATTGTCATGTTTGTCGCGTTAGTCATGGTTTGCAGTAATTGTTAATTATAAATACTGCATCAAGCTATGTTATAAATCTCCATAGGTAGTATGTTTTGTTTTTAGCGGTTTTCTAGTTATAGTTGTCATATAACACGAACGATGGTGTTCCCCTAAGGGGGAGGGGTTTGTAACAACCTTAGGTTAAAATTTCATGTAATAAAGGCTAATAAAGGAAAAATAAGACCAAGGTCATGGGACACATATTCCAAGCTTAATGTTGGGCAAGCACTATAGTATGCATCACTTTTGTTTTATTATTGGCTAAAAAAAAAAAAAATCATTGGAAAAGGAAAAAAGGCATTAATTGGCATTTATTTATGAGAAATTAAGGAAAATAGGAGAAAAGGAAGTTTAAGAGACAAAAATTTCTATGAGAGGGAAATTAGAGGAAAAATGAAAGAAACTGAAGAAAATATAGACATCAATAATAAAAAGGCTTCAAAGAACCAGTTCACATCTTTTGTCAATTTGGTTTTGGAATTATTTTGAGAGAGATAGAGGTCACCAAGAGGAGAAATCAAGGAAGCAAGCAAAGGAAGGAAAAAGGACAAGCAAGGAAAGCAAGGAGAAGGTTGGATCGATGACTTCAATAGGAAGGTTTTGCAGGTAATAGGTTGCATGTGTGATTTCCTACTTGAGATGTGAATGCATGGTTCATGCATTTGTCTATTTGGTTCATTTGTTGTTATTGACATGGGTTTTTCCTAGTTTGACAATGGTTTTAGCCTTGCCTTTCCATTTTGTGGATAACAATGCTATGATGGGATTCATTTCTTGGTTAAACTTTGGATTGTCGAAAGGTTTTAGAACGAGGTGAGGTGGTTTGAGGAAAATTCCCAAGGGTTGGGGGTGGAGATGGTTTTCTCGGGGAAGCCCTCAACAGGTGGGTGGTGACAGGAAAATTCCTCAAGATATGGTGAATAAATTTGGAGGCATATAAGCATGGTTTTATTTTATGATCTTGGGACTGATTAAGGTGAGATCACGGTAGTTTGAGGGTGGAGGTGGTTTAACCTCTAGACTCCCTTTGTTGTTTATCTATTTTTTTATTCCATGATATCCCACATTCATGCTTGGAATATGGCATGGAGGTGATTGGCTGAAAGAAAGATTTGGTTTGGCTCAATGTATGGTTGGGTGGTAAGCGGAAGTCCCTGACTTAATTGGCTTTTGCATAAGTTTATAAGAGCTATTTTCCTATTGTGATTCATGAGTACTTGTACTAGTTATTATGGTGGTTTGAAGGTTGTTCTATCATGGTTAATATTTTTTTTATATGCTGGTTGTAAGCATGATTTAATATGTGTCGTATTTATGGCTCTTACTATGCTTTGATAAGTTAATAAATGGTTGATGAATGCATGGGATAACAAGTGTTATTGCAGCTACTTGAGAGGGCATTATACCTTCTCTATGATTCTCTGCTAAAGTACATATATTTACACTGATATATGCATTCATGACCTGTAGCTTACATGTTTACCATGTGTTTGAAAAAATGCCCATTGTGTTCTAGTCAATCTAGGTCAAGTTTCTGATTCATGTTTGAAGGTTTAGCTTTGCCATCATGTTAAATGTGATTCTGGAATGTTACAGGAATTTCTGGGCAGTGGTTTGGAGTCTAGCCTAGAAAAGTGGCACGGATCTCGGGACCACAACCAATGTATTGAGGAATTTAGTCATAACCCTTGGAATCTAGGCTTATGAGTGTAATTGGAGGTTCACAACCGCATGCAGGAAACATCAAGGGTGTGATTATAGGTCTAGGCCAAATAAAAAAAGTTCCTACTCATGGATTGGTCACCTAGGGTGGTTATTCAACCTTTGAGTGATTTGTGGTTCTTGAGGAAGTTCAATAAGTCTCAGTTGTAGGACCCACTTACTTAACTGGAACCAGGAGGTCGAGTCATGTCATAGTAGCATTCTACTTCACATTTACCAGGGGGGTTTGTAAAAGTGGGTAAATGTGGGGAGGGCATGTTATAAATAACTATTATTTAGATATAATGTACATAAATAATTTGTATCAGTTTATCAATAGGGAAGGAGTTTAGAATGATTTTCAGACGGTAACAGGAATGGTTGGAATGTGCAACATCTAATTTCAGTTTCCATAAAGAAATTTTCTAAAGTAACATGAGCAAATCTTATTGATTCATTCGAACACTCTAACTTTTTCACTCTATGTTTCATGTGTAGTTCACTATCCACCCTTTTCTTATTGTTATTTCCTTTGCAAGGCAGCCATAAGTGGGGCCAATATGTAGCAAAGTACCCTCATAGTTTCTATGATCAATCTCTACTCAACATGGGACCTCAAGCTTCAGATATATCTACCACCACTATGTAAATGACTTGGTAAATTTGATGGTCATAAGATAATTTGATTTGGACATTCTTCATTTCATCGATTACCTTTACCTTTGACCTTTGTAACTATATAATTTTCACATTGGTTTTCTCTGGGACCACATCGATTTTATTGCACTTTAGGTCTGGCATGACATCGTATAAAGCTCCAAAATCCACCAGAAAATTGTGTACATTATGATTGACTATCACAAATTTAAGAAGAAAAGGTGGTGTTTGTGACTTGGAGTGAGCTCCAATACTAGCAGTGTTGATAGTATATTTGATTGTTTGTGACTTGGAGTGAGATCCAATACTAGCAACGTTGATAGTATATTTGGTATTATAATTGGGACCAATATGTAGCAAACTGCCCTCATAGTTTCTATGGTCAATCTCTACTCAACAAGGGACCTCAAGCTTCAAATATATCTACCACCACTATGTCAATGACTTGGTAAATTTTATGGTCATAGGATATTTTGATTTGGACATTCTTCATTTCATCGATTACCTTTACCTCTGACCTTTGTAACTATATAATTTTCACATTGGTTTTCTCTGGGACCACATCGATTTTATTGCACTTTAAGTATGGCATGACATTGTATAAAGCTCCAGAATCCACCAAACAATTGTGTACATTATGATTGAATAACACAAATTTAAGAAGAAAATGTGGTGTTTGTGAGTTGGAGTGAGCTCCAATACTAACAGTGTTGATAGTATATTTGATTGTATCTTAGTGTAGGTTTCATGATTTCCTACATATTTCACTTCATTGAAAAGGTATTAATTGGTTTCAAGATCATCTCACTTTGTTGGGGTAGATTGCACAGATCAAATAGTGATACATTGGCACTAGTTTTCTTCATGTCATCAATTCCATTGTATTCTAGGGACTTACCATCTAGATGTTGAAGGCTTTCACTTAGTGTGTGAGTAGTAGGTTTGTTGAGTTGTGTTGGATTTGGGTTTTTCTTTGTGCTCGTCACAAGACTTGGGTCAACTTTGGGTGGAATTTTTAAATAGAGGTTAGAGGATGAAACACCTATTTAAGAAGAGAATTGCATTTTCTAGGTGGAAGAATATTAGATGCATACCTTTTACTACAAATATTATAAGTTCTTGGTGATGTTGGAGTTGTTTAGGTTTCGCTCGAATAAAATTCACCAATTTCCTCTGCATCAATGTCTACTACATAGTCTTAGAGGAACACGGTTGACACTTTAGTTATTTCTTCTTAATTGTACTAGGTTCATCTTCAATTTCCTAGGTTAGCTGATCAAATAATGATCGTTGTTCCAAGAGTTGATACGTGACTATAGTCATGGAATTGACCCATTATGGTTATGTCGTTTCATAATGGTTAGCTTGATGGTATGAGTAGAAGTTATCCATGCCAAATTCATATAAATTGAGGTTCATAGTGGAGTTTTCAACATGAAATTTCTATCTATTTGTCTTCTTTTGGAAGGGTCTAAAAGGCCTGTGTCTCATAAGGTTTCTCCTTAATTTTTATTTAGATCCACCACTTAGTTTGATATTTATTTAACTAGTTTGAGTAAACTATCCAAGTATGTAGTGTCTTATCTGGTGGCTTCATTAATAACATATGGTTCTTCCCATTAGACTTTGGTTCTTCTTTGTTTGATTCCCAAGTGAGGTATAACACCTCCTTTCCCATTGTAAAAGCTTCACTGAAGTTGTCAACCAGTGCATTCTTTCCTACTCTCGTCACAAACATGGCTATGGAAGAATTAAGAGTTGAGGTGTAATATTCAATTTCCATAGTGTCAGCAAGTTGACAATTAACAAGAATATTATTCAACAGGTTGGTGAAATGTTGCTTGAAGTCTTTGAACTTATCCTTACTTTCAATTATGATTGAAATAAGCTCTTTAAGGGATTGGATGGGGACTTTTATTCTCCAAATTTATTTAGGAAGGATCTTTCGAAAGAATAACATTTTGGAAAGATCCTTTCAGGATTCCTATGAAGAGGATGGAATGAGGGATATAAATTAAGTGCCCCTTCGATAACTACCTAGGTTTAGGTTGACCTACAATTCCATAAGTGTGACCAACTTATTCTTCAGAATCAAAATAAGTATCAACACGGTCATTATGAGCAATATGAGGAGGAGAACTAGACAGAGTAAGAAATATTTAATCTAAAGGTTCATAGATATGATTGATGTAGAATTCAACGATATCTTTTGAAAATTCAACCAAAACACCTTCTTTAGTGAAAGTTCTTCCGGTGGCTTTGTGCCTTGGGATGAGAGGAGATATAGGTACCTTTCTGATATGCTTAATGTATGTATGGGTGAAGCATTTAAAAAAAATTACTTTAGTGTGACAAAATACGGTTGTTCTTAAGGGGGAGAACCAAGGTGTTATGGCTTGGAGGGAACGCCTTCGTAACTTGTTTCCCTTTCGATATGGTATAGGAAGATTAGAGGGGTGTGAGGTTGTTGGGAAGGAATTTTGAATCGAGGAATATCTAAATGGTATGATCACTGAATCCTACATGCCATGCAATTTGGGCCCTCATTCTAGTTTCAAAATAACTATTGATAGGGATAAATAGCCCAACAGCCAAGGGGTTCTTTTTGATATGAGGTCCCAACTAAACCTCATTCCATTTGGAATAAGAGACCCATCTAGGTTCTAGCTCGCAAACCATTCTTGGTTTTAAGAATGTTGTGAGATATTAGGGATCATCACAACAGGGCTATTCATATTTTAAACTAAAACTGACCTAATGCAGTAAGATGAACATAATCTATGTTAGCTAGAAGTTAAAATATAGATAATAAATAAGAAGCGACGAGCTAGTAAACACACAATTGCACAATCAATGAAAAAATGAGCTACAACCTAGTACAACAACCAATGTATAAGTTACTAGAACAACTCTGTGATAGTTGCTATGTTGATCTAATAAGTGCTCATATAATGAAAGATGCGGAATTGAAATGGTAAGCATGTGAGAGGAAGCATATAATTCACATATTAGTTTAAAACTTCACTTTATACATATCACAAAGTACACACACACATGAATTTTTAATGAGTAGCTGGAAACAAGGACAAGATGCATGTCAAAAAATAACTTTAGCAATGGCCTTTAAGGTTTCTTAATATTAAATAAGTGAATGTAGAAGTACAAACCTCCTAGATCTAGTCAATAGGTATATCAATAAAAAAATAAATAAAAAATATGGATCTTCTGTAAAATAATTTAAAAATAGAAACCCATTATGCAAACTAGTTTAAATTGTTGTATGCGAAGATCCTAGAGACTTGGTGCCAAGATAGTTGTTCATGTATACATTCACTTGGCTTTAGTGGTGAGGAGAAAGGTAATACAAACATATGAAAATTGAAAGTAATGCAATTAAAATAAGTTCACCATCTTGACCAGGGTGTCTGAGTATTCTCCCAAGTAGAAGTTTCCTTATAAAACAAAGAAAATAATTTAGTTTTCTGGGTATGAAGGCACTCATTCATGTACCCAATCTTGAAAGCAAATAACACATATAATTTATTCTAAGAATTAAGTTGAAAGCACTAGAATGGCTTCTGACATGAAACTTTGTATGCTTTAGCCACACAATCTATAGGGAGTTGAGGAAACATAAGTTAAGGGCTATTGAATCAAGATAAGAGAGTTTATGAGCTTTTGTGCATCAATTATTCTAGTGAAATTTCTTTATCTTTCATTTTACCTTAAGTAAATTCATCTGTTACAAAAGGAAAACTTGAGAGAAGCCATATTGAGAGAGAAATATGCTTGAAAGAGTTAATTATGACTCTAAATTGAGGATCAAGGAGGCATTGTATCACTTAAATAAGGGCCAATATATGTACTATAGTGCTTATATGAGGCTTAGTGGAGCACTATGTGGGTCAATAAAGGGAAACTATGAACTCAGGAGAGAGAGGAAAAAGGTTATAACATTGTACTCAGGGTCATCTGGGCCCTATAGTGCAAGGTAGAGGATGAGTGTAACATTGTGGGGGCTTAAGAGAGGAGAAAAATTAAAAATTACAAGGTTGTAGCATTGTACTAGGGATTAGTGGAGCGCTAAGGAAGTTTTACAAGTCAATTTTTCGAGAGTAAGGCTTACAGAAAGGCTTGTTATGAGGTTATAACATTGGGATGATGCTTAAGGGGGGGAAATTGAGGTATAATAATACTCTAGATAGAGTTTGGAAGGCTAAAAATCAAGTTGAAAGATCAAGTGTGAGGCTATAGAACTGGCCATAAAACTAAGGGAGCATTCTAGAACTAGCTAGAGGCTCAAGAGGGCACTACACGTGCTAAAAAGGGATCAAATTTGTAATAAAAATTCAAGTGAAAACATCTCTCTAAGATTTATCTCAATATGTTATAGCATGAAAGGTCACTTTGTGCTTCTGGACTAGCCAACAAAGTTGTGTTATGCTTAGAAGTATTCCTCCATTATCTCAGGTTAGGCAGTCTTATCATAGCTCACAAGTGCTATATAGGCTTGGAAAGGTGATCTTTGCATTTATTTGAATAAGTGGGCCCCACAATTCCCTCCAAACACAAGTCATTAATAGGAATTGAGGAGGGTTGTTGTTGCAAATACAATAGGAAGTGTATCCTTGTAGTATAGATTTCAATCTATTTATATTAGATATGTTGTGATGAACTATCCACGGGAATATCCATAATATTTTATAGATAATATTGGCATTAGAGCATGTTTATATATAGAATATCGTTGGAAGTTGCAAGGGATCCAAGAAGTGGTATAATAAATAAGTTGTAAAACTTTAGCCATGCCCAATGAATCTATTCATAAGAAGCCTTGAGATATGACAGAGGGGAGATTCTTGACGTTGGAAGTGCAAGTCATGAATATTTACCGTAATATGAACCTCCTTATGGTGGCTCTAGCAAACAAGCTTGGAATCATAGAATAGGGAGATTCCAAATCAGAGGTCTAATCAAAAGGAAAACTACGAAACATGAAGACCAAGAAAAGAATTCCAGGAAAGAACTTGAAAAAGAGTATTCGAGTTAAAGTTTCATCAACCATTCATACTCCCTTTTCAAGATGGAAGTGAAGGTAAACATCAATCCATATCAAGGTGAGATAGATGCCTTAAAATTGAATCGCTAATTACAACAATTAGAAGTATATTTTAACATTCACCACATAGATAAGGAGTAGAACATATCATTTTCTATGTTTATAAGTTAGAGGGCCATGCTCTAACTTGTTGGGAAAGCCATACAAAGACACTTAGGGTGGAGGGTGATCCCATAATAACTAAATGGGAGGACTTAAAAACCATTATAAATTCCCAATTATGTAGATGACTAATGGATCCAATGGCACTACTTCAAGCGGAGGTAGGGTCAAAGTGTACAAGAGTACACTGCTAAATATAGGAAGATGGCTATCATGTTGGGTATCTCTCCCAAGAGCTGAATTATACTCCTCAAGTATTTGGATGGTCTACATATCCATTTATGATAGCAAGCGATGTTGTTCATATCAAGAGAAATGGAAGAGGCTTGTATATTGTAAAATACCTAGAAAACACAGAAAAAAACTAAAAGGGAAATCAAGTGATTGGAAGCAAAAATAACACCAAGAAGCTTCAAAGGAAGGGAAGAAGAAGCAGAAAGGGGGCAAGCATAAGAAGGAAACAACTACAACAATCCAGTGCCAAGATCTTAGCAATCTTTAGAATCATTGCGACATTGATGGCCACATAGAGGAGACGTGTTGAAAATTTCATCTATAGATTAAGCCAAAGAATTGAAAGAAGGAAGAGAAGAAAAATAATCTTATAATGATAGATTCAAGCAAACAGGTGGAAAGTTTCTTTTACATGGACGAGTAGATTGTTTGCACATTAGTGTAGAAGGATGTGAATTTGAGTAGTCTTTATCATCAGGAAGAGAAGGAGATGACCAAGATCCTTCACACTAAGATATCAGTTAAGAAGACCAAGATCGATGCACTACTTTATTCACATTCACAAATTAATCTCATTCTAGTGGATCTGGTCAACAAACTTGGATTGAATGTTTGAGATCATTGTAGCACATACCCATTGGGACAGATAAATAAGGATGTAGAAATTAAGGTAACAAAACAATGTAGGATAAAATTCTCTATCAGCGATGATCTCACTAATGAAGTAGAATTTGATGTATTTCCACTTGATGTGTCTGGGGTCATGTTTGGGAGTCCCTATATGTATATGAGAGATGTAATATTCATGCAAAGAGCTAACCAATACCACCTTATTAAGGATGAGAAATCATTCATCATCAACATGCACAAAGGGAAGTCCAAGATTTCACTAGGAAGTGTCGACCAAGCCAAGAAATTGATTAGTCCTAGAAAGAAATATGTTTTACTATTTTTAAGAGAATATCAATCTAGTGAGGAGTCAATAAGGGAAAAGGCATCCCTGGAGAGGTGTATTAAATAAAATATACATAAAATGGAAGGGTTTCTATAAGCATATAGGGGACTATTATATAAGCCTAAAGGGGTACTACCCAAGCGGGAAGTGGAGATTGAAATCCAATTATTGTTGAAATATCCATTGTTGAGTATTGGGATGTATAGATAATTTATCGTAGAATTAATAGAAGTGAAGAACTAGTTGCAACACTTGTTGGAGCAGGGCCTAATTATACCAAGTGCCTCACATTTAGGGTCACACATCATAATTTGGATAAATATGGATTGGACTTGGAGGATGTGCATCAATTACAAAGCATTAAACAAAATTATGCACAAGAACATGTACCTCCAACCCAAAATCGGTGATTTGTTGGATAATTATAGCAAGTGAAATATTTCACCAATTTGGATTTAAAATCAGGGTGTCACTAGATTCAAGTCAAAGAAGAAGAGACTTGGAATACTACCTTCAAAACTAAATAATGCTTGTATAAGTGCTTAGTCATGCCATTTGTTCTATGTAATGCTCAACTACATTCATGAGATTGGTAAATGATACATGACAACCTTATTTAGATTATTTTGTTATTATTTATTTGTATGATATATTGGTTTAGAATGCTACCTAGGAGGAGCACATCTCACACTTGATGCAAGTGCTAGAGACTTTGAAGAAGCATTATCTACTAGAAAATCTCATGAAATTTGAGTTTACATAGTAGTCACTGGGGTATACAGGATATGTGCTTAGTGGAGGAGAGATCAAGATAGACCCTATAAATATGGAGGCCATCATGAAGTGGTTAGCTCCTACATATGTATTTGAAGTCAGGAGTTTCGTTAGGAAGCATAATACTTGAGGAAATTCATAGCTTCATTTTCAGTAGTAACTACACTACTCCATGTCACAATAGTGAGTGGTAAGAATTTCTAATGCGAGAAGGGTTATCAAAAGGACTTTGAAGAGTTGAAAAATAAAATAAGCCAAGCACTAATTCTAACATTTATAAACTTGTAACAACCATTAAAAGTGGAGAAAAATATGAGTGAGTATGCCATAGGAGTGACCTTGATGTAAGGAGCAAGTCCTATATGCTACCATTATGAAGTATTTCATGGGGAAATTCACAACTACCCTAGCTACGACAAGGAGTTCTATGCCTTGGTACATGATATCAAAAAGTGGAAACACTATATTATGGGAAAGAAGACTATCATCCACACAAATCACTAACCATTATAATGCTTGTAGGCTCAAAGTAACCTACGAAATATTGGACACTAGAAATGGATGGGGTTCTTACAAAAATTTCATTTAGTGAGTAAGTTATAAGGAGGGCAACACAAACAAGTTGGATGACATTATTTTGTGGACGCGCACATCAAAAATTACATCTTTTGGAATTCTAATGTAGGTGGAGCCTTTCTCCCATGATGCACACACAGAGGCATATATAAAGGATCAAGACTTCAAATAAGTGTCTTAACAACTGTAGAGCTAGATTTATGCATGTGATTGATAACACAATTGATTACCATATCCATATGGGTTAATATAAAAGTTGCATAAGCTTTGTGATACTAAAGGTGAGTGACTACATATAATCAAAGATTCTCACACCTCTAAGGTTGAAAGGAATTTCGATGTAGGGAAGAAGATGACAAACTTACATAGGTATGTGTATTGGCCTAGGATGCAAGAATATGTAGCTAGGTTCATTATAGGATGTATATTCTTTTGTACCAACAACCATAGTAACAAGTAACAATGTTAATATCATCCCTTACCTGTACCCAATCTTCCTTCGGAAAACATCTCCATGGAATTTATGGAGGTTTACCAACAACCAAGAAGGGACATGACCATATGTTCATAGTAGTTGAAAGGTTCAACAAGACGTGAATTTTTATGCCTCATATAAACATCATCCGAGGGAAACAAGCAACAAAATTGTTCTTTGAATAAGTTTTAATGCACTTTGGGATACCAAGGAGCATCCTTTCAAATATGGAAAATAAGTTTCTTAGTGCATTTTTTACTACAATGAGGGAGAATATGGACACGAAGTTGAAGAGGTCTACACAAGTCCATCCATAGATAGATGGACAAATGAAAGGAGTCAATAGGACTTTGGTGTAGCTTTGAGGGGTTGCAATCAAAAGCATCCGAAGACTTGGGATAAAAATATGGTCTATATACAACACTCTTATAATAGAGTAATAAAAACGTCTACTAGTAAGTCTCCATTTGAAACTTGTTTTGGATTTTTTCCACCTTCACCCTTAGATGTTGTACAAGGGTAGCAAGGAGGAGTGAGTTAGGTTCTCACAAGGAATGCCTTAAGACCAAAAGAAATTGTTGATAATATTAGGTAGATCCATTTATAAGTAAAAGAGATGTTGAAGAAGTCATAAGAAAAATAAATGGCTATGCATGATCAACACAGAACATATAAGTCATTCACAATAGGAGACGGAGTATGGCTGCAATTAAACAAGGAGAGGCTATAGGTTATTTGTAAGTAAATCAAGGCTCTACGATACAGTTCTTTCAAGATATTAAAAAAGGTGGGAGATAATTCCTATATACTCTATCTACACCCATATATGCACATTTACTCAGTAGTGTATGTAGAGAATCTCAAACTTTACGAGCCTTCTTGTCAGATCAAGAAGAGAATCAAGTCCTACCTTCCATGGAGAATTTAGCTCCAAATTCCCTAAAAAATTTAACAAAGGATACAATCTTGAAAAAGAGGTCCAAAACTACAAGATAGGGGTAGTGTGACCTTTGGAAGTTTGGGTTGAAAGGACAACTTCTAGGCAAATCAAAATGGTACTCCAAGGAGAAGGTAGAGAAAAAATATCCTCACCTCATTCATTTAAAGCTTTTGGGGACCAAAAGCCCATCAAAATGGGTTGTGTGATATGGATTGGATCATTATATTCTTTTTCATCCACAATGATGCTTTCAAAGGGGAAAAGTGAAGGAATCAGATTGTAGGATTAGTTTTATTAATGGGACCTAGTTTGGATAATTAGGGTTTGAAACCTTTTAAGGCCATTTTGAGGCCTTAAATGACGTTTTTTAGGGTTAATATTTTCTCACTTCATAGTCAGCCCCGTGACACTATTCCATACTTGAATAGTTTTCCAACAATGTAGGAATCATATCAATTAGAGTTTTTATGAAAAATTTATGCCTCCCGCAATTTGACTTATGTGATTAACCATTGTGGTTTAAGTGGATGCCACATCAACCCCCATTACTCATGCAAAAGGGGCTACCCATGTGGGGACTTTGAATAAGACTCTAGAAGGATGTGTAAGTCTAGTTGAGAGTTTAAGGAGTCAAAGCTAACCCCTAGTTGTCCATCGAATATGTTATAGTCGAACCAATAGGAGGAAAGGCAGGTTTTATTCTAATTTATTGTGTCTTGTTCCACAACAAAGTAAAACAACTAGGAGTAGGAGTGAGAGAGCATAAAACAGGGGGTTTAGTTTTCTATAGTATCTTATCAAGCCACAAATCTTAGATAACTCCATAGAGAGTGCCTTCTCCTTTCTACTTGCATTATTTCCATTCCAGTCAAAAGAGAGCATATCAACCTCACTTTCTAGTTGGGTTTTAACCCCAAGGTTTTCCAAGAGCATAAAGTTTTTACTATGGCTAGTATGTGATTGTATTTTACCATTTATTTATTACATGCATAAGTATAAAACAATAATAATAAATATGGAATCTAAGGAAATCAACACTCATAATATAGATTTTAGTCTATTTTTATCATTTTTTTTGTGAAGAAATATTTAGTGGAATATCCATGATGGTTGATGGATTAGAAGGTTGATGCAATTCATCCCCTTATATGGAGGAAATGGGAAGATACCGACATACATAACAACCACTTTAAAGGAAACCATGAGGAAAAAGTAATTTCACCAAGGGTTTGAATAGTGCATTCCTTTACAAGAGTGGGGGAGTTGCAACATGAAATTGGGCAAATAGAAAATCATTTTGATAGAAAATTGGGCTACAATAAAGTTTAGTGATTATGATAACCACATTAGAGGAGACGAATGGGTGAATCTATGCATATGCTTCAGTTAAGGGACACACAATGATTTCCCAAATAAGACAATAATGACTTAACAACTAAGAAGAGAAGCCCTTAAATCACAATAGTTCCTTCATGTGTGTGCGCGTGTGTGATATTATTCATTATTTAAACAACGAAAGAATCAAGAGAGGAGATAAGTGTTCATGTTGTAGGTAAAATAAGTCTCAAGTATGTTAGATATGGTATAACAAAAATGAATAAAAATGACAAATAAACAATAAAATTGAGCTGAAGTGATACCTCCTCTTAAATGGTGGCGGCTTTCATGCAAACAACATGATAAATACAAAAATAGGCGAGCAATGAAAATTAATGCACCATAGCAGACAATTGAATAAACTGGTGGTAGCACTTATGTGAAAGGCCATAAATAGATGATAAAGGAGAAAGACTCACAATATAAACTCAGTCTATATTTAAATATATAGAGAAAATATATATATATATATATATATATATATATATATATATATATATATATATATATATATATATATATATATATATATATATATATATATATATATAATAAAAAATAAAATAAAACAATAAAATAAAATAAAAATAAAATAAAATAAAATAAAATAAAAAATAAAAATGCATAGAGTGTTGCTACGCCAAGGAAACCCAACATAGGAAGACTTTGTCTTAGGATGTGTGTAAATAGGAGGAAGTTGTTGAGATTTTGTATAGTTGGTGTAGCATCGGGTGTGCTCTAGCCCTGAAATTTTGTGGAAGGGATAGGACACACTTGAACTCCAAAACCCAGAAAGTGTTTTGAGAAATTTCAGTTGGTGTTCAAGTTATTCAAATAATTAATTATTTTAATGGATTTCCTTAGTCTAAACTTAGGAAAATTAAATAATTAAAGTGAATTAATTAACACATGTGTTGAAATGTTCTAAAAGACACAGATCAAGCAGTCTTTTAATCTCAGCCATTGATAAGTTTTTTAATCTCGGCCATTGAAGGATTCAACGAAAAAGTATAAGAGAAAGGCTTGAGGGTCAGTTAGAGACAGACACACAATTACAAAGCTGAGAAATAGATATGCAATTCTAGGGCAGGGTTTGTTAGAACTTCCGGAGGAATTTTCTGCAACGAGGGGTAGTATTGGCTGAGGGGATGATTTGATCCCAGAGCCAAGAGTCAATAAGAGGCAGAGGAGCAGCAAACAAGGACAATGCAGAGAAGCAAAGGGCAACAACAGCAGCTACGCAGGACAACACAGAGGTTTCAGAGGGCTTCAGAAATTACGTAGAGGGTCTCCAGGGCCAGCGTAAGGCTTGCATCACCCTCTCAGGGGTTACGCAGTCCCTCTCTGGGCAGCAAAATGGCACTTTGAGGCTAGCAGGGCTGACATTGGGGCTTCCAGGGCAGCGTTGGGGTCCTAGGGCTAGATCTGGGCTGAGTCTTGTAAATCCCAATTGAGGGTGTGGATCAATGAGATATTTGGTCTTAGAACATCAAGTTAGTTGTAGATTTATTTTATTCTATGTTGGGTTTTCCAGATCTGGAACCCAGATTTAATGTACTTAGAATCTACTTAATAAAATAAACCCTCATATCTGCTGCACCGGTTTTCCCGCTTTGGGTTTTTCCGGGGACTTATGTCCAAAAATCCATGTGTCACTTCGTTGTATGAGCGTATTATTCAGTAAATGACCTGCATGTGTAGACTATAGTTGTGTTTATTTCGGTATTTTCTGAATCTAATTTCTAGAAATAACTTGTATTAATTTAAATCAAGTAGGAGAACTAAACCATGATATTGCAGTAGAATTTTCACATGGTATCAGAGCAATAGCAAATGAAGCTGAATCTCCAACAATCAGCTGAACAAAATTTTGTTTGCAGGGTGGCAACAGAAGTAGCAGATCCGGAAAGGGCAACTTGACAGCAAGAGAAAGCAGATCTAGGAAAGGACATAGTTGTCGCTGCAGAAGGCCATCAGGCTTATGAAGAGCCTTCCCAGGCCAGCGTAAGGACTGCGTCACCCAGTCTGGGGTTGCGCAGTCCACTTCTGAGTGGCGTTGAGGCTACGTTGGGCCAGTCAGTGAGACACAATCTAGTCATTTCTTCAGCTCCCTAAAAGTTTTGCCAATATCTGAAAACAATGCTTCATATCTTCAGCAGTGCTGGTGTGGTGGAGATTTTGCAGGTGCAGAATTGTGCCTAGCTAAGTCAACAAAGGCGAGAGGAAGACAGTTACTCAGCATATCTAAGCCAA
The DNA here is from genome assembly GCA_034641835.2 of Pinus albicaulis. NCBI lineage: Eukaryota > Viridiplantae > Streptophyta > Pinopsida > Pinales > Pinaceae > Pinus > Pinus albicaulis. The sequence goes on from CM076580.1 coordinate 484,826,651, forward strand.
ACATATTTGAGATTCGATCAAGAGGATCAGAGAGTGTTGTCCGATTGTGTTTGGGTGAAATATTTCCAGGATGGAAATCAGTCTTCAATAGAATCAATTACTAGAGGGTTTCTAGTCATCAAGAAACCCAGATCCAGAGTTTATGTATCCACGGAAATAGGGAGAAGAAGTATTGTTCTTTTAGATCTGAGCTAGATGGCTTCTCGTGGACTGAGAGACCAAGACAGATTGGACAGTGTGTCCAACTTTTTCATTTGGAGGGCATGTATCCTATCAATCTTAGATGAGTACGACAACAAGGACCATGCAACGAGTGTCATAGTTGTGCAGATCCTGATCCTCTTAATAAATTCAAGGAGAATCAAGCGCAGATGAAACGTTTGATAATGGACAGAGTGAAGGATCATGTTGTACTACATATTGTTGAAAAGACCACAACAAATGACATGTGGGTCGCTCTAGAAGCGATGTATCAAGGAAGCTCTGTCCAACGAAAGATGCTCTTAGAGAATCAGATGAGCTCTTCCAAATTCAAAAGGGTGAAGAGATAGATCCTTTCCTTTTATGACTTCATACCATTCGAGACCAACTGGTTGGCATAGGTGCTACTCTAGATGAAGGTCTCTTAGTGAGGACTGCCCTGAATGATATCTCCGAGGAATGGGAAACATTTGTCCAGAGTAACCTGGGCAGAGTAGCGTTACCTTCCTGGCAGACATGTGGGCTATCCTCCACCAAGAGAAGATCAGGAGGATCACCAAGAAGCAGAATACTAGTGGTGGGAATGTAAAAGTGAAGAAAGAAGAGGAAGATGATGCATCCCTTGCATCAAAGGAAAGAAAAGCAGTCGGGAAGAAGAAGAGGGACCTTTCCAAGGTCCGGTGCTTTAACTCTGGTGAAGTTGGACACTTCGCCAACACTTTTCCTAAGAAGAAGGACAAACAAGCTTCTGATTCCAAGGCTACACAGCAAAGGATGATGGTTTGGATGATGATGCAACCATGAGTGCTCATGTGCCTCGAGAGAATAGGTGGGGTGACATGGATCCATAGAGCATCTATAGGCATTTTGGTGGGATCCTTGAGTCAGCCCTACTCTTGGATCACATATGAGATACGGGAGCCTTAAGACGGTAGCTAGACGAGTCGGGAGATGGTTGCAGAAGGTCACATCGAAGAAGAAAGGGGAGTTGAAGAGATAAAGAGGGAGAAGTGTAATGCAGAGGCAACAACAGCATGAAGGTAGCAACATAGAGGGGATGATGGGATTTCAACAACGCAGAGAGGATGTGCTCACACAGTGCAGTGTTGCAGCATGACAATGTCTCCAGGAGGATAGTGTAAATCAACATCCAGGGAGCTTCAGTGATGGAAGGCAACCTGAATTATCTGTTAGACAGTTGGGCATAAGTCTTTCAGTTGCTTACTTCTCGGCAACTGAGTTGCAGTGCATCAATTAGCAGTGGCAGTGCTATAGCAGCATGGTGCAACAAGTTAAGAGGGAGCTGCATTACATATGTGGCAGTGGCATGGGCAGCAGTATAGAGAGCATCAGTGCAATGGATGGAGGGCAGTAGGCCAAGCATCAACAACACAAAAACAAGCTTCAAAAACTAGCAGTGCATGGTGTGGATGCATTGTTAGAACACACTCCGTGCTAAGAGGGAGTGTTGAGATTTTGTATAGTTGGTGTAGCATCAGGTGCGCTCTAGCCCTGCAATTTTTTGGAAGGGCTAGGACACACTTGAACTTCAAAACCCAGAAAGTGTTTTGAGAAATTTCAGTTGGTGTTCAAGTTATTCAAATAATTAATTATTTTAATGGAATTCCTAGGTCTAAACTTAGGAAAATTAAATAATTAAAGTGAATTAATTAACACATGTGCTGAATCGTTCTAAAAGACACGGATCAAGCAGTCTTTTAATCTCAGCCATTGATAAGTGTTTTAATCTCGGCCGTTGAAGGGTTCAACAAAAAAGTATAAGAGAAAGTCTTGAGGGTCAGTTGAAGACAGACACATAGTTACAGAGTTGAGAAATAGATCTGGAATTCTAGGGCAGGTTTTGCTAAGAATTTTCTGCAGCAAGGGGTAATATTGGCTGAGGGGATGATCTGATCTCGGAGCCAAGAGTCAGTAAGAGGCAGAGAAGCATAAAACAAGGACAACGCAGAGAAGCAGAGGGCAGCAACAACAACTACGCAACTATTGCGCAGACGCTACACAGGACAACGCGGAGGCTCCATAGGGCTTCAAAAATTACGCAGAGGGTCTCCAGGGTCAACGTAAGGCATGCATCACCCTCTCATGGGTTACACAGTCCATCTCTGGGCAGCACAAAGGCACTATGAGGCTAGCAGGGCTGACGCTGGGGATTCAGGGGCAACATTGGGGTTCTAGGACCAGATCTGGGCTGAGTCTTGTAAATCCCATTTGAGGGTGTGGATCAGTCAGATATTTGGTCTTAGAACATTAGGTTAGCTGCAGATTTATTTTCTTCTTTGTCGGGTTTTCCAGATCTGGAACCCAGATTTAATGTACTCAAAATCTACTTAATAAAATAAACCCTCATATATGTTGCACCAGTTTTCCCGCTTTGGATTTTTCCAGGGATTTATGTCCAAAAATCCATGTGTCACTTTGTTGGATGAGCGTATTATTCAGTAAATGATCTGCATGTGTAGACTGTCGTTGTGTTTATTTCGGTATTTTTCTGAATCTAATTTTTGGAAATAACTTGTATTAATTTAAATCGAGTAGGAGAAATAACCCATGATATTGTAGTAGAATTTTCACATAAGTGAGTTGTTCTTACACACCAATGCGCAGTGGGGGTCATCCTACAGTAAATTTTGGTGGCAAGAAGTTCAGTTCTAATATTACAAAGGGAAATATTGATCCTATAGACTAGTTAAGGAACGAACCTTACAAAGTCATTCATGGTGTAGAGAATGATCCAAAGATACCAAAATATATAGTTAAAGGTCCCATGCCCACACAAAAATAGTTAAAAAGTATGATAAGTTATAAAAAATATATACATGTTCTTAAATTTATACTGGTTGAAAACATTCCAAGATAATACATTGGTCTCTATTATCATGAATTGGACTAAGGTATTCTCATTAAGCACATATTAGGCTTCTAGGGAAGAAATAAATTAATTAGCCTTACATAGCATAATGGTGTCTAAATATCCACAAACTACAGTGGTTAGCCTTAGGAAAGGCGTTGGCAGGAGAACTAAGGTCAAGGTAATCTTGAGAACTATCGAATAATGTCATGGTCTCTAATAACTCTTTGTCAAAGAAGATTGTGGTTGAAGAGGCAAAGTAATATTCACACAAGGGGTTGGGGTGTGCGGGGGGGTGGGAATTATCTCCATTACATGAAGGGGAAAGTCACAAGGCCCCTCATTAATCTCAAATCTCAAGTCATTCACGAGATTCAAAAGTTCATACTCGGTTGCATAAATGGTGAAATTCATTGTAGAATTCATCTATAAAGGAGGCTTTTCCAACTAAATGGCAAGAAAAGACTCAATATGTGAAACTACATTCAAGATATTGCTCTAGGTCACATGTGTTTGAGTATTACAATATGTGAGTTGATCAATTATGATGATATGTCCTTCATCTAGAAATGGCTATTATGGAATACACATAATCATGAACTAGTAGCAATTTAAATTCCATTGAGTTACACAATTGCTACATCTACTAGAACATATTCACCATATAACTCTATAAAGAGATTAGGGACAATTCCTATAGATTTTCATGGACTATCGCTGAAGTATCATAACTTATTTGTATATGGGACAAGTGTGAGGGAAGTTAGAAATTTCCAAGTAAAAAAAGTCATAACAAAGGAATGAGATTTGCCATCCATTGTGCATCAGTGACCAATGGACCTCAATTCTCAACCAAGGCCCTAATCTTGAAAGGGTTGGATGTAGGAAGACATGAATTTAAAAGGCCAACCAAGTTATAGGTGATGACCTTAGAATTCAAAGGGTTCACACTCCCATTTTCCTTATAATGAGAGGGTATGGTGGGTAATAGTCCGCTAGAGGTAGAAGGGGATCCCACATTCTTTAATATGATTTTAACTTAACAACGACTTAGATAAATTTGGGGGATTGATCACTCATTTATTGGGCAATCAGAGTGGTGAAGCAAGTGGATCTTCAAAAAAAGATTAAGTGGGTTCACGTGTAGGGAAGGGTTACTCCAATGTATTGACTCTTTTGGGATTATCTGATTAGGATAATGGGCCCTCAATAGTCATTTTTTGTGATATTAGGTAATAATTTAGCATAATGACTATACCCATAGACAACTCAAGTGTGTTTAAGTAGATTCTGTTGTTTAAGTTGTGTTTGGCCCTAGTTGACATTGACATTGACATTGCCCTTTATTTCTACTAGTGTGTTTCTTTGATTTTCTCTTCTTCCTCTTGGGTTAGTTTTTTCTAGATTGTGAAGAAGGACATAAGACTAAATTAATATGTCGTGAAGGTGATGCATGAGTATGGTTTGATCTTTAGTATAAAGCACCCAAATGAAAAGTTTCATGGTCATGTTTTGGAACTTCATGGTAGCCATGTTAGGTGTGCCAACACCTTTAGATGGTGAGATGTCGGTATTCATTAGACTACTAACCATGCCACACTATGAGAAGTTGTTACAAAGGTGCCTACCAAGGGGGGGAAATAAATAAGTGGTGATGATCAAGTTTAAGAATCAAGAAAACGAACTAGGAGAATATGAAAGCAATATGCCACATAATTGATTGAAAGAAATGGTCAATGAATTGATTAATCATTATTCTCATGGTTCCTAATAATATAAAAGGTGAATTTATGTAAACAAAAATCAACCATGTCCACACACAATCATGTATTAAGAAGACATGTCAATAACCCGAAGGCAAAGTCTAATCTAGACTTGATATTCTGTAACAAAATAAGATAGTCTAAGCTAGTTTTATTAAGGTTATGTTTAAGTTCCATCACTTAATGAATATTGCATGGCATCATGAACCAATAAATATTGATAATTTGTTACCGAGCAAGGAGTAAAATGGGTGTTTAGAAAACAAATGTTGCAAATGGAAGATTAAAATATAAGTGTTTAAAAATTGAAACTTGCTTCTCTTTTCTCTTAATTTCTCTGCCATGATTTTTAGAAATAAAAAGACAATGGGTAACACAAGAATTTGGCTACAAATCCACTCCATAAAATAGAAAAAATCCCTTTTTATTTTTTTTTTCACCCTAAAAATGGGTTGAGCAATTTTGTTTGTTTCTAGATGTTTTTGTGCTTATGGTGAAAAAAAGGAAAATATAGATATGCACATAGAGATATACTATAGGGAACCCAATTAGAACATTGGGATTATATGGATCTCACATAAATAAAATTTATAAATAGAAAACTAGAGAGCAATTTTCATGAGAAATACCTAAAGACAATCCCAAGAGGAGATTCGAATTAGAAAGAAGGCCATCCCCACTATGGTTTCCATTCCGCTGTAGAGAATTTTCAAATGATAAGTGCATTACTATCTCAACTATTGATTAGAAATATAATGATATAAAATAATAAATTATGTGTTTATTTACTAAGTAGAAATAAAACTAATTAGGGTTCGAAAATAAAAGAGACTATAAGGACCTATAATTTTCCCTCCTTGATGGATTGTCCAAATAAAAAATGAAAAAGCAAATTGTATAGGTCTAAGTCCAAGTGTCTTGCATAAAAGACAATATAAAACACCTTTCTTACTCTACAATAGGAAACCCTAGATATATTTTATATGGCAAATACAAACCCTTATATATCTACTTGATTTAATCTAATAAATGAAAAGCATGCATTTAAGTAAATTACACTAAACCAATGACAAACAAATATAGGGAGAAATAAAGGAGATTCTCTCAAAAGTATAAAATATTACTTCCATATATTCATACCTTCAAGTGATGATATGGATCCAATCCTTTCTCTGTGGTTTCGTTCCTCTTCACGGCATGCTCTAGTTTAGAGGATTTCAATGCTTCTACCATGGTAAGTTGGAAAAGTGGATAATAAGGTGAGCATTGGGGGGTTACTTTATATAAAGAGAAGAAAGTCTATCCAAGGGCATATTAACCAAACCAAAATCTATAGCCCCATGCGAAGGAGGAAGTTTGATAGGCTTTTGGTCCTTTCTGGGGTTCTTCATGAAGTATAATTCCACATTATAGAATGATCCTAAGATGTTCATGCTTTGAACACACCAACGATGATTAAAGTGGAATAAATAAACTTTGGATATTTCCTTGGTTGATATTGACCAAAACAAGGGGGTGCATGAATGTGTTATCCATTTTTATATCACATCCAAAAATTCAAGGGAAACATTACACCAATCAACAAAATCAAGGAAAGTTTATGGTATTTCCAAAGTTTTGGACAAATTAAGATTATCCATATTAAATGGACCATGAGACAATGCATTTTATGATTAGGACTACTTGGTACATGCAAAATGAATTTAAAAAATAACACGATAAATGTTAAAGCACTGATGCACCCATTTTCTTAAGATATGACAATGTACTATGCCTTATTAAGTTGCATTAATTCGACTGCATCCAATACTTATCATTGCACCATCCATGATGAACTTATAGACAAATGATGTACCAACATGGGTATGTCATGTTTAAAAAAGTATTAGAGCTCATCATAAAGTAATAAGTGCATTTTACTACACATCAACATGCGTCCAATAATCAATGCAAAATACAAAAAATGGAATCACTACACTCTAAGTGATGTCGAGCACCATTCATGATGTGTCCTTTAAAAATTTCGTGCACCACTCATTATTTTTGAAAAACAAACATACTCGAAAATGTGATGTGGACCATTAAGCATCCCATTGTACAAAAGATGCATTCTTATTTCATTGTTCCTTTTGTGTGTATTGATTGAATCATGGATCTCCATTACACATCCAAATTGGTGCACTATACATCAATAAGAACATCTACTTGTCATTTCCAAAAAATATCCTTTAGTAAAAAGCCTCTAAAACAATAAAATTTGAAAATAAACTTTTTAAAACCATATATACTAGTAGCCTCACCTCTCTTTTCTCATAGATTTGTAATAATATTAGAGTCCCTTGAGAATGCATCGCTAACTCTCATTACCCAATGTGCATCTAACATGATATTTCTAGCACCAAAGTTTTTCATTAAGATTTATAGATGCATGTAAGTTTGTTATGTTGTTCTCAAGTCCTTGTGAAATGGATAGGAAGATGTACGAGAGCCACCATCTCCCACCTTTCCCATACTCCAACCTATTTTTCAAAGGACCATAAAATAACAATTCCTCCTGAAATCCCCCTAAAATTTGTGGCCAACGATTCACAACTCCAAATTTTATGATACATTCTTTGCATGTCTTCTTTGTTACATTTTTGTTTCATACATTAAGAATATTTCAAGTATTTACAAAATGTTTTTCCTTTTTAGTAGTATCCCCCTTCCCATTGCATTGAGCCCCTCACATTCCAAGACAATATCTTCATTTTATAATTCCTTGACTACTCAATAGCTAAGCCTCATGAAGTGCGTAGATATTGTTTGAGAATATAAGTTAATAATGTTCTACTTTGGGCATTTATTGATGTTCTTCCTTTTTTTTTGTTACCATTTGGGTTAAGATTTTTATCTTAAGGGGATTGGCTCCAAGGCTTAAGGATTTAGGTGGGTTCTTCTTTGACTTTTGGAGGCCTTATTTCTCTTTTTTTTTTCTTGAACTTGTATTGAAGTTCCCTGAGCTTGTCCCCTAGTAGATATTATAGGAGATCTAAGTCATATTTAGTTGAAAATTTCTAAAAGAAAATTCTCTATCATATTGTCTCCATGGGTTTCTAGGATTTGTTTTAAAAATGATGGCTTGGTGCTTTAAATACCAAACTATAACAATATTTTTTTTTCTAAGTAATACTATCTCTATTATATCATATTTAACAAAAAGTTACAAAGCTCGTCCTGAGGAATGGACAAGTCCATCCCAGAGGGAAAATTCAAAAGTTTGCTGCCAAGACCTAGACTACCCCACGAGGGGAAACCAGTCCTTAGAAACCACATAGAAGGTGCTACCCAAAACGGGAAACCAGCAAAGAGAATTTTCAAAATTGAGCAAAAAAAACATAGTAAAGCATTCCTAGTCTTAAACATGCCGAAGAGAGCTGAATTAGAAATTCTAAGGAGGACCTGCATGCTTATTGCAGGTGGAAGGAGCTTCGTCCAAGATTCTACACACGTAGCCATAGTCCACCGTCTCTGAGCTTGACACATTTGCAGCAGGCAGAGAGAGAGGCGAAGCTGGGAGACCAAGTCTCTCCACCGGAGCATCCAGCTGCCAGTCGTCCATCGGAGAGGCTGTGAACGCCTGAGGCTGGACTGAGCTGCCACCACCTTTTTTCCCCTGGTTGCCTTCCGCGTCCGGGTCCGGGTTGTCGTCCTCACTCTTGTCGCTAGAGTCACTGGAATCATTGCTGCTACTGGAAGCAAATTGCACGGGAAGGGCTTTCATCTTCCATGGGATGAAAGTAGGCTCAGGGGAGATGGTTGATTTACGAGCTCGTTTCTTGCTGTAGGAGCTGGAGGGGAGAGGGGCAGGGAAGGGGAGATTCTAGGATAGCTGAGCATTCAGGATGACAGGAGGAGGGATATCATGCTCATCCCAGTCGATGGAGAGGTCGTGGCCATGGGATATTGACAGAGGAGGTCGTGAGGGAAAGCCATGCCCCCCTGCTCTACGACACCTCATTCTATGGCGACGGGGCATAATGGTCCTCGGGGGAGAGGAACTGCTACCCGCTCGAACAGAGGAAGGACAGAGGTGATTCTCCTAAGACGAGGCAATAAGAGCAGTGAATTTCACAGTGAGCAAATGATCGGGATGCAATGCGGAGGAGAGGGCTAGGGTGATGAGATTAATAGCCATGGCGAGAGTAAATGCAGAGGCCTCCGGGTACGTCACTTCAAGGGTGGCGAGAGGTGCTTTAATGGCCATCTCACACAAAGAGTTAACGCTGTGAGGATCCCTAGGGATGATCACGTGGGTGCGCCGTGTGTCCATCCACATGGTTTCCCCATGTCTCCTTGATGTTTTAGCATACACCCGCATCGGGGGACCAAACTATAACAATTAAAAGCCTTCCACATTTTGATTAATGTCCATGAAATCCTTACCTTCATATTTCCTTGTCATATATTGAGATGATGTCTACTATTAGGGTCACCAACTTGAGAAATTACATATTACAACATGGCCTTTCATATATTGTCTCTCTCATCCAACCATTAGGGAGGTGATCTCCAACTTCAAGTTATCCTCTACCCTTCTACTGCTAAATAAATAAAATAAATTCCTATTATAATACAAGGTGATACATCATCAAGGTTCAAAAGGTCACTATTCAGCATGGTATAAGAATTATAAGTGAATTATCTAACACTCACCAAAACACTTCCTTATATACAACCCATCATCCTTTATTTCAAATCTCAAGCTATCCTCTACTTTATCCAATAGCTCTTTATGTTAAGAATTTGGTAGGGCATAGTTTAATTCAATTCTCTACTTGATAATTACTTGTGAAATTATTTCTCTTAATTATATCTCCTCTTTATTAGCTTATTATGTATTTCATCAAGTCAATTATCAAAACACAAGAGACACAAGTTTTTAGGCTCTTCAAGCCAGGGCCAAAACCTCTCCCTCTCGGAGAGGAAAACCTACAAGTAATTCTTCTTATAGATTTTCAGTTGACAAGTACCATGACCATGACAAAAACCCTTGACCCTTGTATGCCTCCAAGACCGTTGTCACTGCTCTTCTTGGCTTCTTCTTTCTGATCCTTCCTTCTGCACTGCTATGCACCAGAAATAAGAAAATTAGTTCCTATCTATGAACTGTGAACTCCTTCTTTCCCTTTACTTGGATTGATCTCGGTCTCCTAGAGACCTATTTATGCACCCTAGATGTATTGAACATAAATCATTACTTATGTATCCTTCAGTCCTTATCTTATATACCAACAACGTATTACCTCTGAACTGAACCTTGTATAGCCTTCCTCTAGAACTTCTTGCAATTTGTTCTCCTTCGCTGAGTATCCTTCCTTCTTTGCACCATAGAAAAACCTTTTCTTCGCATTCACTGTAATTTTGGTCCTTACTGTGATTGTCCTCTATAGTCTGGTATATATAGAACCCAATGAAAAATCCTAGAATTTCCTTCTTCGTTGATATGTCACTTCTCTTTGCACCTTAACCTCACACTTTATTGCAGACTGTACCTCGCACTTTATTGCAGACTGTATCTCTCACTTTATTACGGACTGACCCTCGCACTTTATTGCAGACTGATTCAAACTCCCGTTGTTGTCATTTATGTGAAGTCACTAGGTTATTTATAGTTGTTCGTCCCTGTAATTAGCCAACCTGACCCAGTGAACATTCGTGTCTTATTTTAGTGGGCCGACACGATATAGGCTGACTTTTACAAGGAGTATATACACCATAATTTGAGCCGACTTGGAGGAGCGTATTTGACATGGTATTGGAGGAATATAATTACATCAATGAATGACCTTTGATAGTGTAACAACACTTCATATATATGACTCTAAATTACAAATTTATGAGAAGATGAAAAATCCCTAAAAGACATCAAGAAGAAGTCTTTGACCTATAATAAAAAATCCTTGTTCATGAAACCCATGAAGCAAGCTTTACAAAAATACATTTTATTATCGTTGTCTTCTTAATTACATAAATTCATAATTACATAGTCATTTTGAAGACCAAACCTAGTTACACTTTCCAAAACTCCCTCTTAACTGGGGAGGTATTTATAATGGTACATGGTTACCTTCAATCTAAAGAATCTCATAAGAAGAATCGGATTGGTAATTGCATATACATAGCATCATATCAACAAACATTGTCATAGTGCAAGGTCTTGAATAACAACTCCATATCTTAACAAAACAATGAGCTACAATGCTAGCGAGACCAATGACTTATAAACACCATCATCATTGTCTCTCCAAGGTACATACTCCACCCAAGTGTTCACAAAATATGACCTTACTAGACTATTCTTATATTGGGTAGCTAATCCTCAAAGAATATCAGTCCACGACTACTCTTATCTTGAATTCTCAAATAGTATCAGATGCCAGATGATTACCCAATCCTCCATTCTGTCTTCCAAGGTGAAGACCAAAATGATGTGTCTATCTCTCCCTCTCAACTAGGGAGGACATATTCCAAAAAGGAATGTACCTAGGCTCATTTTTAGGAATTACCAAGTTTCTTCCAAGTAAGAAACTTACCACCAGGCTCCCTCTTAACCAGGGACCTGCAACAAAAATGGTGAGACACCTAGCTGCTCATGAAGAATTACTCCCTTTGATGTCATGAATTTCTTCGATGTTGAGGGGTCTTCAACTTTGGGAGCTCTTCATAGGGCACAAATCATCCATCACTTTCATCCATGAGTCATGTCATCTATCATAAAGTGATTCATCAGTATTTCTCATTTGGTCCAGCGTCATGCCATGCTATTTTTCTTTCCAAGGATATTTCACCCTTCCATATGATTGGAAACTCTACATAAACTTATCCAAATATACATATACATATGAAATTTTAAATCAAAAGTTACCGCAGTGATGATCTTTCACCATGCCATCTTCTTTGAGGCATTGCCATCCTTCATACATATTGACACATCTTCTAAAGATATGTTTTGTCAAGGGTCTTCATCTTTACTATACTTCTATCAGAGTATGCATATCTTCCCATGAGATTTCTTAGTCAAATATTCTTGCCTTCTAGATGATAACTGCATCTTATCATGGTTTCACTTCACGATCTCTTCTTTATTTCTCGACATAATTTTCCTTCATTCTCAGGAACTTCAAATATGGAGTTCCTTGTTTGTACACAACCACCTCATATTCCATATGAGGACATATTATGTTGATTATACCTATTGGAAACTTGTGTATCATAAGAGATTATCCTTTATTTTGATAATAATTCTAAAGATAGAAGTATATTACCTGCAACCATATGAATTCATAGCATCTAGTTTCAGCATATAAGTACATGTACCTCATCCTTTTCCTTTTTTAGTCATCCTGCAACAGTTTTCCCTAGAATGAAGAATTTCATTCCCTTGCCCTACTTCATCAATATGCCATCATATCCTAATCCCATAATTCTACAAAATAGAATTCTCGATGAAGCCTTTTTCTTTCTTTCCAACCAGTGAATCCAAAGAGGACTCCAGTAGAAAATTTCAACACCTATTTCCATATGGATTATTGAATGATGACCCTTGATCTAGATGACTGCGTTCCACCAATGTTGTTTTAAGTGAGGTTCCCTGGAGCCACTTCTTTCATAGCATAGTTGTACTGTGGACATCCTGCTATGGCAAGTGCTCCTTCCATGCTTCTATCATGATGCCATTTCTAGAGTGATGCATTAATGTACAAAAATTCCTAACATACTATTTTACAACCGACAGAAACCTCTTAAAGAGGAAGATAATCTTAATCATAGTGGAGATCTACCACTTCTTCTTTCTTATATTTATTTGCATTGGGTTCTTCCCTTTATTCTGTGACATGGGCTTCTTTCTTTTTCCTCTTGTCCTTTCTAGATTTAGGACAATCCCTTTTACAATGCCCAAGTTCATTACATCCAAAGCATCATACTTTGTCCATATTTATTCTTCTATTACGAGGACCAAATTTACCAAATCTTCCTTTCTTTCTAGACATGGGTGCAAAGGCTTGATTTTATTCACTTGGTCTTGTATCAATTTTGGCTTCCAATCTTGTTTCCTCTATTTTACATAGAGACCACAAATCCTGGAATGGTTTTGCTTCTTTCTTCCCAAATATGCTTGAAGTGAAGTTTCCACATTCTTCCGGTAGAGAATGCAACACCACTGTAGTAATTTATCTATCAAACATTACTTCTCCTAATTCTTGCAACTGGTCTCGTATTTCAAAAATCCTCATAAAATATGAAGTGATTCCTTCCTCTCTTGAAAATTTCATCTCGCATAGTTCTTGTCTCGGAGAGATTACTTCTCCTACAATACTTATAGAGAATAGCTCCACCAACTTTTCATATATTTCTTTTGCAGTTTCTATTTTTGATACATAGGGAATGAGTGAATCCTTAATGGATTCTATGAGAATCATCTAGGCTCTTATTTCTCCCTTAATATACTTGGCATGAGCCGAAGCATCTTCTTTCGATGGTTGAGTTGCAGTTCCTTTGATGTAGACCATGAATTCATTTTCAATTAGATTCAAATCTATCATTTTCTTCCATGCAAGAAAGTTTGATGACCCAACCAATTTGTTGCTTTCTTTGCAGAAATTCATTTTAACAGATTCAAATGAGGTCATAGAAATACTTACTTGTGTAGCTTGATTTCTCCCTTATATCAACTTCCTTGATGATGATGAATATGATGGCATGAACTCCCTATTAGATTGATTTATTCAAAGGAAGCAGGTGATCTTGGATCCTTGATGATCAAGGATGGATCGATGATTTGTCTTCCAACAATGTTGATTAGGCTTCAATATAAAGAATCTTTGATGGCAAATATTACCTCCTTGATGTGTAGGTCCTTTGAATAAGGTTGAAGGTCTCCTTGAGATGGCTTGAGTGTTTCCTTGCAAACTTATTTGACTCTTCAATGTAGACTTTGAATTTTTCTTTGATGCTTTCTAGAAAACTGATTCTTGATCTTTGATTCTTGAGTGTCTTCTTGTTAAATAGCCCCTTGTCTTCAACACCTTAGCTTTGATACCATGTTGAGAATTTGGTAGGGCATAGTTTAATTCAATTCTCTACTTGATAATTACTTGTGAACTTATTTCTCTTGCTTAGATATTCTCTTTATTAGCTTAATATGCTTTTCATCAAGTCAATTATCAAAACACAAGACACACAAGTTTTAGGCTCTTCAAGCCACGGCCAAAACGTCTCCCTCTTGGAGAGGAAAACCTACAAGTAATTCTTCTTATAAACTTTCATTTGACAAGTACCATGACCATGACACATACCCTTGACCCTTGTATGCCTCCTATTTCTGCATCCTAGATGTATTGAACATAAATCCTTACTTATGTATCCTTCAATCCTTGTCTTATATACCAACAATGTATTACCTCTGAATTGAATCTTGTATAACCTTCCTCTAGAACTTCTTGCAATTTGTGTGAAAAATCTATAATGTAGAGGTCTACTGCAGCTACTCATTATATTTCTTCTATTGCATTCTCACACAATTATTTAACATTTTACTATGTTAAATATCAAAATAAAATATGCTGCCGACTTCACGATCAATAAATAACGTGAAAGAAATAACACAAGTATTCACACATAGATACCGTTATTTTTGGACAATTGTCCCCGGAAAAACCCAACTCGGGAAAACTGGTGCAACATATATGAGGGTTTCTTTATTATGCAAAAATTCTGAGTACAAATGTGTGATTGTGTTTATCAATCAATCACCTGAAGGAATCTGATGAGAATAGGCTTAGTGAGACAATTCTCACTTCACCATGAAGTTTCGGCACTGACCTACACCCACTCTGAGTGTCTCTGCGTGATTTTTGCGCAGTGACTGCGTCACTCACATTGTCACTGCATCATTGCCGCTGTTGCTCGTTATGGTTGCCTCGGTGCTCACTGCTGTGTGAGATTAGAGTTTTATCCTCTTCCGAAAATGCCCTCTGGCTACTAGATGAACCCTCAACTATCTCCCCAACTGAAATCGAAACTCCCTCTGTTGCTCTAAGTTGGCCCGGTGTAACTGCTGCTTGGCTATCTCCGCGTTGCTTCTATGGCACCCTTCTCACTTCTCTTCCCGCACTCCTTATTCTTCAACCATTCTCCCTCCTTATTCCTTCCCCTCTCTACAATTGAGAATCACTTCGATTCTTCCTTCGGCTGAAGAAATCGATCTCTTGATTCTTTCTTCGTCTGATGTGTGTTTTCAATAGGGCCCTCACCCTCCTCCTTATAATCGTTCGTTGACCCTTCAAGAACCAAGATTAAAACATAATCAAGGGCTAGGATTAACTCGGAGGTGATCCATGACTTTATCTAGAAGATTTACACTTGGTTTAATTAATACCCTTTAATTAATCAATTTCCCTAAGTTTAGACTTAGGAAAACATTAAAAAAAACGATTAATTATTTTAATTAAACCATCTCTAAGTGGAATTTTCCAAAACCATTTCTAGGTTTTATGGAATACATATGTCTTTGCCTATATACAAAGTCACAAGGCTAGAGCACATTCGATGCTACAATAAATCAACACTCCCTCTTAGCGAGGAAAGTGCTCTAACAATACAACCCTATGTGCTGCTCCGACTTCTGTAACATCTGTTGTTGTGTTGTTGATGCTGCTCACCAATATTGCAAAAAAATTGTTGCATATGTACTGCTGCTGACTCTGCATGTTGCTTCCAACTGCCACTGTACTGCAACTCCCTCCTGTATCTGCGTTGAAGATCCATTGACTACCGAAATGGATTTTCAGTCATACCCAACTATTCTTTGAACTGAGTGAACTTAATCCTCCCTAGAGCCTTATTGAGTATATCTATTGTCTGTTCTCTTGTGGGAATGTACTAGAGTTGTACAGCCCCACGCTGAACACACTCTCTGATAAAATGACACCTGATGTCAATATGTTTGGACCGATCATGAAATACTGGATTTTTAGAGAGTTTGATACAACTTTGATTGTCACAGTAAACGAAATTCGACTCCATCTTGCTCTTGAATAAACTCAGAAGAAGTTTCCGAAGTCATATGGATTCACATGTAGCTGTACTAGCTGCCATGCACTCTGCCTCAGCTGTGCTCAATGCTATTGACTTCTGTTTCCTGCTGCACCAAGACACCGTTCTTGATCCAACGCTGAAACAGTACCCAGAGGTGCTTTTCCTATCCACTGAGCTTCTTGCCCAATCTGTGTCTGTGAATCCACTGAGTCTGACATCTTCTCCTCAGCCATATCGTATACCAAATCTAACTATTCCTCATATACACCTCAGCACGTGCCTTGATGTTGCCCAGTGCACTCTTTTGGGTTCCATCATGAACTGAATAAGAGTGTTGACAACGAAGAAAATGTCTGGTCTGGTGTTAACCAGATACATCAATGACCCGATGAGCTGTCTGTATAAGGTCGGGTCCACTTCTACGTCTTCTGATGCACCTATATTTTTCCAATTTGTGATCATGGGAGTAGCCATAGGCCTGTAATCCTGCATTATGAACCTCTTCATAATTTCCAAGGCATACATGTCCTACCCCGTGAAGATATCACCATTCATCTGACAAAATTCCAATCCTAGGAAGTAACGCATCAACCCCAAATCCTTCATATCGAATTCTTCTTCTAGATTCCATTTGTAATCCTTGATGAGCCTAGATGATCCCGTCAGAAACAAATCATCTACATATAGTACTAATATCAATGGATCATTCTCTAGCAGAAAATAGTAAAGATGGGATCTGCGTCACTGTTGACAAATCCTAACTTTTTCAAATAGCTATCTATTCGACCATACCATGCTCTCGGAGCCTGCTTGAGCCCGTACAGGGCTTTCTTCAATCTGCATACATGAGACTTCCTTTCATGAGTCTCAAAACCCTCTAACTGTTCGATATATACCTCTTCCTCAATTTCTCCATTCAAGAATGTTGTCTTGAAATCCATTTGATGAATCTCCCATCCCATATGCGCTGCTAAGGATACAACAGTCCGGATGGAGGTATATCTGGAAACTAGTTTGAAGGTCTCCTCATAGTCAATGCCTTCCTTCTGAGCATACCATTTTTCCATGAACCTTGCCTTATATTTCTCTACGCTACCATCTGCAACATATTTGATCTTGTAGATCCATCACGATCCAACAACTGATCTGCTCTGAGGTTTGGGCACAACTTCCCAGACATCATTTGTCATGATAGAAGCATACTCCTCTATCATGGCATATACCCATACTTGGTGCTGAACAACTTCCTAGAAGCTGGAAGGTGTCTCTACTTGGGAAACCAGAGCTTGGTACCTGTCAGGAGGTCTACGCTGCCTCTTCCCATTCCTGGGAGTCCCAATAATTTTTTTTGCGTCCCTTAGTGTATGTTGAGCCTCTCTATTGATCCAACCACTGGTGGAAGGCTATTCTCTCAACTCTTCCTCTTGATCTAGTTGCTCCTCATATTGAGTCTCCTCCTGATCTTCTTCTGTAAAAATGTTAGTACTTGTCCTAGGTACCAACGTCTGTCTTTAT
The DNA here is from genome assembly GCA_034641835.2 of Pinus albicaulis. Taxonomy (NCBI): domain Eukaryota; kingdom Viridiplantae; phylum Streptophyta; class Pinopsida; order Pinales; family Pinaceae; genus Pinus; species Pinus albicaulis. The sequence continues at coordinate 484,844,078 of CM076580.1, forward strand.
GTCTAATCTTCTTGGTGCCCCTGCTACTCTTGCACTAAAGGAACTTCTGCAGTTTGATCCTCTATCAGCATATCATGCGATTTCTAAAAAGCTCTATCCTCCATGAACTTTACATCACGTCTTATCACAACCTTCCTGCTGCTAGGAATATAGATCCTATATGCCTTGGAGGTTTCACTATATCCTACAAGATACCCCCTCTTTGCAGTATGATCAAGCTTGTTTCTCTTCTTGCTTGGTATATGACAATATGCCATGCTACCAAATATCTGAAGGTGCCCTACCTCTGGTTTCTTCCCTGTGAAAACCTCTTCAGGAGTCTTCTTCCTTAATGCTCTATGAGGAGTCCTGTTCTGGATGTACACTGTCGTGTTGCAGGCTTCAACCCATAAATATCTGGGCAAATCAAGGTCGAATAACATGGCCTTGGCTGCACATACAATTGTCCTGTTTTTCCATTCTACCACACCATTTTGTTCGAGATTATATGGTGTAATCCACTCCCTCCTAATGCCCTCCTTTGCGCAGAAATCTGTGAAGTCTCCATCTATGTATTCTCCACCATTATTTGAACGCAACGTCTTGATTTTCTTCCCCATTATATTTTGAACAAGAGCTTTGAATTCTTTGAACTTTTCAAAGGCTTCATCTTGAGTCTTTAGGAAGTAGATCCAGGTTTTCCTAGAGTGATCATCGATGAATGTGACAAAATATTTGCCACCCTTGAGAGCATTAGTGGACATAGGTCCACATATATCTAAGTGTATCAGTCCCAATATGCTTGCTGCTCGGTTTTCACTTCAGGGAAAAGTTGCCTTAGCGTACTTCCCAAGTACACATCCTCGGCATACATCATCATGCTCCTTACTGAGAACAGGTGCCCCATCAACTATTTCTCTGAGCATCTTCAATGCACCATGGTGCAAGTGTCCCATTCTTTTATGCCAAAGCTCATTCAACCCTTTCTTGTCTTCAAGATTACTACTGATTAGTGCCATCAGAGACTCAAGCTGCAACCTATATAGTCTGTTGCTTCTAACTCCAATCTGCCTCGTTTTCTTCCAACTAGGGTGCTTGACATATACCTTCTTTCTGACAAAGTGTATGTCATACCCTTTGTCCTGCAACTGAGATAGTGAGATTAAATTCATACCAAGCCCTGGCACCTGTAGTACATTTGTGACCTTGACACTGGTTCCAGCTTCCGTTTGAAACACTATGGCTCCTCTCCCAACTGGAGTGCATTTCATGCTATTCCCCATAGTGATTTGGAAGTTCGTCTGCTCCTCCCTATAGCTCGAGAAATATTCTCGCACTCCAGTCATATGAGCTGAAGCCCCACTATAAATATACCAGATTCCTGCAGATGCTGAGCTTGACAAGCATGCACAATCCTCTTCTAACCTAGAGGATAAAACATCTAAGTCTGCCATACTTATCCATGCTTTCTTTTCTCTGCGCTGCATCCCTTTTGAAGCTTCTAGATTGCATAGTCTCTTCTCTGACTCTGCTTCCTTTGGATCTGACAACTCTGATACCATGTGAAAATTCTATAATGTAGAGTTCTATTGCAACTACTAATTATATTTCTTCTATTGCATTCTCACACAATTATTTAACATTTTAATGTGTTAAATATCAAAATAAAATATGTTGCAGACTTCACGATAAATAAATAACATGAAAGAAATAGCACAAGTATTCACACATAGACATTGTTATTTTTGGACAATTGTCCCGGGAAAAACCCAACTCGGGAAAACCGATGCAGCAGATATGGGGGTTTCTTTATTATGCATAAATTCTAAGTACAAATGTATGATTGTGTTTATCAATCAATCACATGAAGGAATCTGATGAGAATAGGCTTAGTGAGACAATTCTCACTTCACCACGAAGTTACGACACTGACCTGCACCCACTCAGAGTGTCTCTGCATGATTTTTGCGCAGTGACTGCGTCACTGCTGTTGCTTCTCGTTATGGCTGCCTCGGTGCTCACTGTTGTGTGAGACTAGAGTTTTATCCTCTTCCGGAAATGCCCTCAGACTACTGGATGAGCCCTCAACTGTCTCCCCAACTGAAATCGAAACTCCCTCTGCTGCTCTGCGTTGGCCCATTGTAACTACTGCTTGGCTATCTCTGCGCCGCTACTATGGCACCCTTCTCACTTCTCTTCCCGGACTCCTTATTCTTCAGAAATTATCCCTCCTGGAGATTTCACCTTCCCCTCTCTGCAATCGAGAATCACTTCGATTCTTCCTTCGACTGAAAAAATCAATCTCTTGATTCTTTCTCCATCTGATTTGTTTTCCATAGGCCCCTCACCCTCCTTCTTATAATCCTTCGTTGACCCTTCAACGACCAAGATTAAAACATAATCAAGGGCTAGAATTAACTTGGAGGTGATCCATGACTTTATCTAGAAGATTCACACTTGGTTTAATTAATACCCCTTAATTAATCATTTTCCCTAAGTTTAGACTTAGGAAAACATTAAAAAACGATTAATTATTTTATTTAAACCATCTCTAAGTGAAACTTTCCAAAACTATTTATGGGTTTTATGTAATACATGTGTCTTAGCCTATATACAAAGTTACAAGGCTAGAGCACACCCAATGCTACCATAAATCAACAATTTGTTATCCTTCGCTGAGTATCCTTCATTTTTCACACCATAGAAAAACCTTCTCTTCACATTCACTGTAATTCTGGTCCTTACCGTGATTTTCCTTCGCAGTCTGGTATATATAGAACCCAAATACAATTCCTAGACTTTCCTTCTTCGCTGGTATGTCACTTCTCTTTGCGCCTTAACCTCGCACTTTATTGTAGACTGTACCTCACACTTTATTGTAGATTGTACCTTATACTTTATTGCAGACTGATCCTCGCACTTTATTGCAGACTAATCCGAATTTTTGTTACTGTCATGTATGCGAAGTCACTTGGGGTATTTATAATTGTTCATTCTTGTAATTAACCAAATTGACCCTGTGAACAATTGTGTCTTATTTTAGTGAGTCGACATGATATAGGCCGACTTCTACAAGGAGTATATACACCATACTTTGATCTGACTTGGAGGAGCGTATTATACATGGTATTAGAGGCATATAATTACATCAATGAATGACCTTTACAAGTGTAACAATACTTCATATATGTGACTCTAAAGTATACATTTATGACAAGATGACAAATCCCTAAAAGACATCGAGAAGAAGTTTTTGACCTATAATAAAAACTCCTTGCTCATGAAACATGAAGCAAGCTTTACAAAAAAACATTTTATTATCTTTATTTTCTTCATTACATAAATTCATAATTACATAGTCATTATAAAGACCAAACCTAATTATACTTTCCAATACTTTAAACATTTAAAATTAGGGTTTCTCCTACTTTTTGATAAACTTACATTTGTTGTAATAATCCACTTGAACCTATCGAAACATATTTATATCACAAATAAAAAAACCACCTCATTGATTAAGACACAATTAATTATATTTTCTTATACTCTAAACATAGTTAAAACATTGTTTACTCCCATAAAGTTTTATTCTTTCACTTCAACCTTTCCAAAACATATTTATATAACAAATAAAAAAGGCCACCCCTTAATTAAAACATCACTAATGTAATTTTCTCAAGCAAATTTACATTGCAAACATAGCCATAAAACCTTGTTCCCACCCATAATGTTATTCTCCTATTATCCTTGGAGTAGATCATTTCAACATTTTCATGATAAATCTTTATTCATTTTAAGGGGACATTCACTTTTTCAAAACACATGAATTAACATATTTATTAATTTACTTACTTGATAGAAAGATAGTGCAATATAGCAATTAGATATTTTTACATTTTTCATTGGAATTGGAGTGAAAACTACAAAACACTTTAAATTTATAAATTACATAATTCAAATTAAAAATTAAAAAGAAAAGTATTATATGCAACATTGCTATTCTCCTATGAAAAAAAAATATATATATATATATATATATATATATAATTTTAAATTAGTATAATAATAAAAAAATAATAATAAAAACTTAATAATTTTCATATAATTGGTATAAAATGTTATAAAATAAAATATTTATAAAATATTTTGACTTAAAAACAAAAGACTCATATCATGAGTTCAAGTACATACCAACCTGTCATTAATGAAGCGAAGGGTCTCTATTCATTGCCACACAGTCTAGCGCTCCAGTAATATAGACCTCCCGACATTGGATACACAGAACAAATCTCAGCCATGGAGAGTCCCACAAGAAGAGTAAAAAAACGAACAATGAGCCATCCATACACCATAGACACTGGACCTCCAAAGGTCAGCCCTGTTATAGGTAGTCGTTACGCCAGTTAAAACCAATTTAATGGAAAACGAAAATGCAAAAGTTGATAGTCCTCTGAATACGACAATCCAAACGCATTCATCAATTGAAAAACGTACTCGCAATTTAATAATTTTATGAAAAGAAATTGCTCAAAGCTTTAAAGATTTTGTACAGAATGTGTTAGCTCGAAGATTTCTAGGTTATAAATGATGAGAAATAAAATTTCCAAACGTTTTGTAAATAAAACCTCGGCTCTCAGAGTTCTTCATTTATGAGAGAAATTACTATAAGCTTTAAGAGATTCTGTACAGAAAGTCGCTTCTGCTTCTTGCCGATACCATGAAATGATTCAAATTACAGGATGTATCGTATTTGATAGCAAGTGGAAGACATTAGTAATATTTAGTGAGTTAGTTAGTTAGTTAGGTTGAAGGAGGCACTGGATCAAATGGTCTAAAACATTTCAATCGTCTAACATTTCATCCAATGGCTCAAATACGGACATAGTGGCAACTAGGAAATTTGTTTTCAAATAATGACGCCTTACGGCGTATATATTCATGGTAAAATGGGATAAATATCCATGGTTAAGACTCTTGTTATATGTATTAATTTTTAATTTAAAAAATGCTATAAAATTAAATTAAACTAAAATATTTATAAAATACTTTAATTTTGAAATGAGTTATGGTTTTTTAGCATGTGATATTGGTATTGGCCCATGGTAAGTTTGGATCAGTCTTAACTCTACCAAGTGGCTAGAGAGATCAAATCTCTTTTCACTCTGGGTGTTTGGTAAATATGAAGTTAAGATGGATCTATGAGAGTTTAATTTTCCCCTTTAAATAAGCTATATATTCAACATGAATACCATGGTTCAATAACATGAGTTATTTCTATTTCTATTTCTATTTTATTTTTATAGGGTTATTTATTTATTTATTATTATTTGACATAATTAAAATATTAAGTTTACATTATAACTTTCTTCTTCTTTTCTTTTTATTTATAATTTGACTTAATTAAAATGTTAAACATTATATTACAACATTTCTACTAGTATAAACTCAATTATTATAATTATTCATATATAATTTTTTTTTAATATAGTTTTATTTTTTAACGGAAAATTGAAAATTGTTGACCAAAATGAAAAACAATATAAGGCCGGTCATGTTTAGCTAAGATAAACCTTTATTTTTTGGTGCAATACTAAAAACGCAGAATGCGGCCTTCGTTTTATTTTTACATGCATTTGTGGGCCGCATGGTCGCATGAGTAGGATGAAGGCGTGTTTAAATCTCTGGCTTTCGTTCTCTTGTTATCGTTTACGGCGGAATCCGGATAAGAGAACCTTTGAACCTTTATGAGTTCAAATAGAATAACAACCAAAAAACAGGCTTTTAAAACGAGCAGACATTGACAAAGAAAGGCTATAAGCTCAGGACAGAGCTATTGTATTGCAAAGGAGCGGAGTATAACACAATATAATGAGGTTCGTTGTTGGATTGATAAAAGGGCCAAGTGTGGCAGCACTGCCCAAATTCCACAAGAGAGGGATTGTTAGATTCAGCAGCAGCTCTGCTGGTAATTAATCTACACTCATACTAAACATTATGACTTTCAGTGTTGGAGTTTAACTTAGCAGAACTAGAGAAGATAAATCTAGTGTATGGTATGGAATCCAATACGGGCATTATTACGTCAAGACTGGCACTGTATAAAAGAATATCCATTTTTCCTTAATTGTTATAGCTGCATTTAGTTCTCAGTTTAGCTTATCTAAATCCCATTTGGGTATCTTACAGAAGATTTAATAAGTTAATAGTATATCAATATGAGTACCATTTCACTGAAGTCGCATTGGGTATTGTAGAGAAGATGTTACTAAGTTAATAGTGTATCCACAAGAGTATCATTTCATTGCAACTGCATCAAAGAATAAGGCTTTTGGATTTAGCAAGGCGCTGTCTCCTTTCTGGAAGGGAAGTGACTTGCGGTGCTTCCCATTATCGTTATAATGTGAGATTTTGTATAAGCCTAGGAGGGAAAAGCAGGTATATTTTTTGGATCGTAGAAGTAAGAGTCAACATCTTTTTACTCACCATAATATATCACAACGTTGAATTAAGCTTAAGATGGGCATTTATAATTTATTGTCCTGCTTAGACCTATGAAAACAGCTAATCATTCTGAGACTAGTCCCAAATTGGGAGTGCTAAGCTTTCGGTCAAAATCCAGTGGGCATCCTGAATTTTTTTTCATGCAAGTTTGGTCCTCTGCCTATACCTTCAAGTCATATTTCTAATAAGCAATATGCAAATACGTGGTGTAGGATTGGAGACCACGGCCCTTAAAGGCAGTGTCATATTTCTAATAAACAATATGAAAGATACGTGGTGTAGGGTTGTAGACCACAGCCCTTAAAGGCAGTGTCGTATTTCTAAGAAGCAATATGAAAGGTACATGGTGTAGCCCTGATGGGTAGCCCAGTTGTTTGAAGTCTCCCTTGCCAAGTTTTTGGCTCTCTGTCATGAGGTGTGGGTTCAGTTTTCCTTGGGTCAATCAGGTTAGGCCTCACAGTTTGGGCCAGCTGGTGTGTGGCTCCTTCGGGTGGGTCCACTGGGGGTTATTACATGGAAATTAAACATCACTCCGGAAAAAAAGAAAAGAAAAGAAAAGGATTGTAGACCATGACCCTTAAAGGCAGTGTCTCAACATTCTTGTAATGTACTCAGAATGTTATGTACTCAGGGATGATAATATGGGGTATCCTTTGGGCATCTCTCTAAGTATCTCATATTATCCTCCCTAAGTACGTTAATTTTTTTGAAAGGCATAAAGCTATCTCTGAAAGTTCTCCAAGGCAGTTTGAAGTTACAAAGACACTTTTGTGTGTATTTGTAAGGCATCCTCAAAACTGGCTGAGGGTTCAATTGGAGACTGGTTTGAACCTGCTGATGAACCAATTTACTAAAAATAGATAATATTTGAGAATTTTAATTAAAAAAATACACATTCATCTATGTCAATGTAAATCCAAACCATTAAACACCAAATATCCAAAATTTGCTCGTGTACTTATCAGGTAAGGGTGAAATGATAAAATGGTGTCAAGTGCAAGGGGTGTTTTAGTCAATTTTTTTGCTTTTTTTTCTCCATCTTTTGCCACATTCGTGTTCGGGCAAAATTGGATCAAGGGGTAGTCAGTTTAATATTAGTGTCAAATCAACTGGGTTGGCTAGTTTTGGTTCAAATGGCTCTTAAAACATTGGTCAAGAGTGGATTCAGAGACCTAAATGCATGAATAAAAGAGAGAAGAATTATAAGAGTTGGTGTACTATGAGGAGGGAGAGAAGGTTCTCCTAAAGTCCATATTTAATTCAAGGGAGAGATAATAGAAATTTGGAAGATTCCAGGGCCTACAATGAGGGGATCTACAATGGACAAGGGTATGATTTATACCTACTTAAAACATTAGGAAAGCCCCCTATTTGGTGGAGATTTCCAAAGGAGGAGAAATATCGAACCTTCAATGCGAAAGGGACACAAAGTTAAGGCATCAATACTTAGGTCATGTCGGGAGAGTACAAACCTTAACTCTTGTAGAAGTTGGAGATCAAGTTGATAAAAGGAATGTAAATACTGTCATTTTCAAGGTGGTGTTGACATTTTCGTTGTTGGTATAAGGGGGAAAAGAAACTTCCTATATCTATGAAGAGTTTCAGACTTCTGCTCATGGGCTTAATTGTGAGCAAGGAGTTAAATCTAAGTGAGGTTTGGAGATTTAGCTCGGGATGAATTGGTAAGAGGGGAGAAAGATATCGGGAAGGAGAAGGAAGTAAATTTGGGCTTCTTGGAAAGTAAAAGGAAGAGAAAGTGTATTGGACCATGGGAGGAGAAGGTAAAGTCAGTTTTAGGAAAGGACATGGGAATGGAAGAAGTTAAATCCTTAATGGAAAATGCCCTATTAGAATGGTTCATGGGGAAACAAGTGAAGGAGGATTCTCTGTGGTGGTGGAAGGAAAAGAAGTATTATGAAGTTCTAGGGTATTTACTGAAGTTACACACTCTAATTTGCAAGTGGCTTGACTTCAAATTTAGGTTTGATGCTGGTGTAGAGAATTCAATAGACAGTGTTAGCACCCGGATTGGATTTCTTTAAAATCTAACTTGAGTGTCATCTTATTTTGTCCATGGACACTGTTACTGCACAAATGAGCACCCTTATGAAAGTATCAACTGCAGTGCTACGAGGGTAAGCACATTTGGGAAACACACCACTATCACCTCAGGGCAATCTCCCCTTCACTTTGGGTCAACTCCTTGAATTCATGGGGGTATCCCATCTATGGAAATGAACCTGTAAAGTATATAGTTGTATGCAGAATGCAATTCACTTCAAACAACACACCCCTCAATACATAGTTAAATAGACCAACACCAATAAAATTGTAAGATGCCTTAAGAATATTTCATAAGAAGGTAGGGCAGCAAACACCATGATGTAATGGGGGTTAGGAGTTAATTAATGAATGTTTAAATCTGAAATAGAAAAAAAATAGCAGAAGTACAAATCAACACTTATGATATCGCTCTTTAAGCTAGAGAGTAAGTATCTTTTATCGCATAGGAGTGAGTTATGTTTGCACAAATCAAGGACAAATGATATACTTGAGTTACTTCTTGACAATATGCTATAAATTGGACAATCTTGCTGCTGTCCACAAATTCCAAAATTTGATACAAACACAGAAAATGTAGATTTCGAGTAAGGAAAAGCCACCCAAGTGCCTAAAAGCACTTTAAATGTTAAATCTTGGATGTGTTGGATAGGGAAATGAATATAATATCAACATACAGCCCAACAATGATTAATTACAAGTCTTAATGAACAACAATCATGAAATTAGTACAAACTTGTAAAACTAGTTGGTGAATCCCCCTAGGGTTTCACCAAAAATTTCCAAAATGAAATATAAATGCAATAAAGCACTTAGGAGATGAATTTCACCATCATATTGCATTAAATAAGCCTAATAAACAATCTAAGAATGAAAAATAAGCTACAGTAGGATTAGAATGCACCTTTTAGGGTTAATCAGTTCTAATTTTTCTTGCCTTAATTAATTTCCAGAAGTAGTAAATGCCTTAAAGTAGTCCACAAATAGTTAGATAATACCTTGGTGCACAAATCCATGGTGCCATTTTTCCTAATTAGGGTTAGAAATCAATAATTAAGTATAAACCCTTGGATAAAAAGTGTCTAGAAAGTAAAATTCAATTGTTAAGTTTACGCTAGACAATGACTAAATCTTTTTGTACAATTTATTTTTTTATATTTTGTTTGTATTTTTATCTTTTACAAGACAACGAATAAAATGATTTAGGTTTTTAGGGTTTTTTCGTTGGTTGTTGGGAGTTAAGCTTAGGTCCTTGTCTCCACTCAGGGCTTATGGGGTCAAGTAAGATGCCCATTTGAGAATTGGTTATTCAATGCTTATGGATTAGAATAAAAGACTAGGGTCTAGTGGCCGAGTGATCCATTTTCTTCTCAAGGCAAGTTATGAAAACCAAGGCCCTACAAAAAGGGTTTCCTCAAAGGGAATAGCTTTCATCAACAAGATCAACAACAAAATAGAAAAGAATACTTAAAACCCTTGTCAAGGATCATGAAGCTAAAACGAGCAAGATATTGAACACTTAAAACCCTTGTCAAGGATCATGAAGCTAAAACGAGCAAGATATTGAACACTTAAAATTCAACTAAGGAGAATGTAAGAGATACAAAGCCTAGATGTCCTCCTTCCAAGTGACAAAACTTTGCCCTCCTATGAATCGATCTTGCTGGTTAGTAGAAGTCTTAAACATTCACAAATATATCTTCAATGAACCAAGAAAAATAGCCAAGAAAGAGAGGGCTCCAAGGAGTTGACAATGAAGCACCAAGTAAAGATCTTCTATTAATGGATTATGAGAATGATCTCCAATAATTTACAGCCATCTGGAATGAGAGGAGAGCCTATATTTATACATGAGACTCGCAACTCCTCCTCATTCTTTATTCCTTAATTTTAGCCTATGGAATCACACAAAAATGACTTGTCATCCACACAACTTGGAGACCAAGTCGAAATACAAAAAAATGATGCTTTTATATAGTAAAACCCTCTCAGAGAGGTGATTCCACCCTTAGAGGAGAGTCAATTTGCCTCGAGGGTGTAATGTTCCATTGAAAACACCTTCAGGAGGCCTCAAAATAAGGCAAGCAATGATCCCTGCCCCTTCCTCCAACGCCTACCTCAAATATGTGAAACCTCTTCAAAAGTCAGCAAGAGGCTTCTAAATGTGGATGGCTCCTTTATTTGGGCTATTAAGTCTTAAAATCATGGTTATGAGTTGTCTCCACATCATCAAAGTGGCCTTAAGTGATTTCCATGTCATAACATCATGGTGACACATCACTTCAGTGACGCCTCCAAGTCCAAATAAGCTCAAAATGAACCCCACGATTGTCATAAAATGCCCACACATGTGGGTTATCCCTCATCAGTGACAAAAAAGTCAGCGAAAAAATTAAAAATAATGAGAGTGCTCTAGTATTTTCCACGCCGCTTGTCTAGAGGGTGTCCATGTTGGTGCAAATAACCCAATTGTGCCTCAAAAAGTGTGATTGATGCCTCAATATCCGTGATATGCCTTGAGAATTGTGAGACTGCCTAGGGAGATGTGAAATTGGATTATCATGAGTATAATCACCTCCAAGGGCTCATGGCCAAAATGTGGTACATACATAGGAAACAAGGGGTCCATGTGGGATAAAATAGATGTGCTAAACCATGGGTGTGACAACCCTTATGAAGTGCAATCACCTTTACATAGCAAATAAAATATGTTAAGGCTCCTATAAGTCATGTATCCTAGTAGATTCACCCCAGGATGCCTGAATACCTATCCAGGACATAAATGCTCGACTTGATGGGAGTTACCACCATCAAGGGATAGTCAGCTAGAGCAATAAAGCCAAATACCTTGAGAATGGGGATATTATAACCTTAACAATAATAACAAATTAATTAGTTTAATTAAAATTCAAATGGCACATACCCTTTCACCTCGTGGGCAATCAATGCTATAAGTAGACCATCATGAGGCTTTTAGTAATATCATGATTTTTATCCATCATTTATTGATAAAAAAATTTATATATCTATAGAATAATTCTATTTTCAAGAGTATCCAAGAAGTTTACTACAGGGGACTAAAGGGATTGGCCATGACTGTCCACATGAGGGGATTTGGGCTACCGACTAACCAACACCTATACATCAATCATCCCATGATGGCCCTTCTACTATAATGATATATTTTCTTATGCTACGATCATTATCATGATCTGAGCTTTTATGTAGCATTAGGCAATCTGCAATCCACACATTTCTGAATCTAAACCAGAAACCCTACTGTAGTAAATCTGATTTACTTCTCCTACTTGTTTTTCTTTAATTAACAAGTTATTTTCTGAATAATTCAGGAAAACGTCAAAGTAAATACACTGCAGCCTACACAATTATACAGATCAAGTGCTGAAAAATAAGTAAAGCACACAGACAAAGGACACAAATTTTTCGGACAAATGTCCCCAGAAAAACCCAATGCAGGAAAACTAGTACAACAGTTCTGAGGGTTATATTATTAAGCAACAATATTCTGAGTACATCTAGGGTGCCATAATCTAGCTCACCCAACAGAGAAAACCTCGGCAAACAGAGATAAATTGTTAGTTTTACCTCACTTTGTAAGTCCCGACTGATCCAGATCAGACACTAGTGAAACCCCAGCTGCCTTTGCGCAGTCTCTACGCTACCATTGTGTAAGCCTACATGGGTTTGGCTGATGGGCTGCGTCACCCTTCCTCTGCGCTGATCTGCCTCTCTAGAAATCGAGTTTCAGCCCTGCCGACTTAGAAACCCCGATCTCTAGCTGATTTTGGATTGTCCCTCGTAATCACTGCGCAACCCCTGCGTGGGTCTGCATTAGCCCCTCTAGGGACTGCGTCACCTCTCCTGGTGGTTGTGCTACTTCTTCTGCGTCTCTGCTGCCCTTGCTCTGCAATGTACTCTTAGTCCTTCGACTAATTACTGCATCTGCTCCTCACTGCTTCTCTGAAACACTCATATCTGATCTTCGTCCGAGCACTGCTCAGTTAGAAGAATTCGATCTCTTAGACTCACTGTGTGTATTCTCCAACTGACCCCAAGCCTTCCTTTAATACTTTTCCAGTTGGCGAATCAATGACCGTGATCCAATCTCTAATCGATAGCTAAGATTAGAAAAGACTTGATCCTCGTCTCTTAGAACATTCTCACCCACATGTTAAATTAATTCACTTTAATTATTTAATTTCCCTAAGTTTAGACTTAGGGTCCCCATTAAAATAATTAATTATTTGAATACCTTAAGCTCCGGGTGAAATTTCTCCAAATGATTTCTGGGTCTCGAAGATCTCATTTGTTCTAACCTGTCCACAAAGTTTCGGAGCTAGAGCACATCTGATGCTACCCAAAAATCAACACTCCCTCTTAGCGAGGAATGTGTTCTAGCAACACTTCTTACCAGAAGTATCACTCCGATCCCTAGCATTGATCCTCTGCGCTGCTGATGCTCGGCTACTGCCCCTCATCCACTGCGCTGCTGCTATCTGTACTGCTGCCCATGTCACTGCCACTGACACTGCCTCATCTGTACTGCAACTCCCTCTCAAAATGCTGCATCATGCTACCCATAGCACTGCCACTGCTAACTGCTGCACTGCAACTCAGCTGCTGAGAAGTAAGCAACTGAAAGAACAACCCAAAACCTTGACATACAAGTTAGTCTGGGTGCTCAAAATTTGTGGAGAGGCTTAGACACATATTCCAGAGAACCCAGAAATTGTTTTGGGAAATTCCACCCGGAGACAACTTTATTTAATAAATTAATTATTTTTAATGAGACCCTAAGTCTAAACTTAGGAAAAAAAAAATAATGGGTATTAATCTAACTGTGGGTGTAACTTCTAGAAGAAGACGAGGATCAAGTAAAAGTGATCTTAGCCATTGATTAGCTTCTAATCTGGGTCGTTGAATGTCAACTAGAAGATTATTTGAGGAAGCTTGAGGGTCATATGGAAAATACACCATAGTAGATACTCCGTTGCCCAAGCAAATCGATTTTCTCAGTGGTTGAAGTTCGGCAAGAGAAATCGATTCAGAGGGAGAGTTGCAGGTGGAGAGGACAGAGAGGGCATCAACATCAGTCAGGAAGACAAGGGCAGGTGACGCAGTGTAGAGAAGGGACAACGCAGAAGCAACAGAGGGACAACGCAGAGTAGTGACGCTAAATTGCGCAATCCTCATGCAGAGCTAACGCAGTGGTGACACTGGAGGCCCAGAAGGGCCTCTCAGAGATCAGATTTCCGCCAAAAAATTGTGAGAATTTATCCAGTGTTATCACAGATATTTCCCTTCATTACTGCTGATTTCTATTTGTACAAGAAACTTTTGTTGAAGATGAATAATAAAACCCTCATCTGCTGCACCGGTTTTCCCGCATTGGGTTTTTTCGGGGACAATTGTCCAAAAATAGCTGTCATTTTTGTGCTTGCATTTCTTTATATTTTGCTCAGTATTTAATTTGTGAAGGCTGCCGTGGAATTTATTTTGATATTTGCTTAACTAATTTTTGTAATAACTTATTGCTAAATAATAAGTAAGAGAAATAATATTAGATACTGTAGTAGGATTTTGTTTTAGAAATTTTCACATGGTATTAGAGGTTGATTGAGCAAGGGCACAGAAGAATTTGCATTGGAGGGAAGCCGTGGTGTTGCATTGACAATAAATCAAACCCCAGAGGGATTACGAAGATCATGACATCTCAGAGTTATCTTCCAGATTGTAAGAGGAATTTGCTTGTTTATTGACTTTTGCATTAGTCGATGATTGGTACATTGATAGCGGGGCTTCAACTCATATGACTAGAGTTCGAGAATATTTCTCGAGCTATCAAGAAGAACGGATGAACTTCCAAATTAGTATGGGAAACAAAACGAAGTGTACCCTAGTAGGAAGAGGGACCATAGCATTTCAGACAGAAATAGGAGATAACCTCCAAGCCACGAATGTGCTACATGTGCCAGGATGGGGAATGAATTTACTTTCAATGTCCCAGTTGCAGGACAAGGGATATGATGTGTACTTCGTTGGAAGGAAAGTATACGTTAAGCATCCAAGCTGGAAGAAAAAGGCTCAAATTGGAACTTGATGCAATAGACTATACAGGTTGTAGCTCGAGTCTCTAATGGCACTAGTAGGCGACGATCTTAATTGAGAAAAGGACCTGAATGAGCTATGACACAGACGAATGGGGCATCTACACCATGGAGCTCTGAGAATACTCAGAGAAATTGTTACGGGAGTTCCAGTCCTAAGTACCAAGCACGATGACATATGTAGAGGATGCGTACTAGGGAAGTACGCTAAAGCAACATATTCCAAAAGCAAAAATAGGGCTCCAAGTGTATTAGGGCTAATACACTCAGATATCTGCAGACCAATGTCTACCAGAGCTCTTAGCAGTGGTGAATATTTCGTCACCTTTATTGATGACCACTCCAGGAAAACTTGGATCTACTTCTTAAAGACCAAGGATGAGGTCTTTGATCGGTTCAGAGAATTTAAAGCTCTGGTTGAAAACCTGACAGGGAAGAAGATAAAAGTATTGCACTCAGATAATGTTGGAGAGTACACTGACAAGGACTTCACAAATTTCTGCGCAAGAGAGGGCATCAAAAGAGAATGGACAATTCCATATAATATGGAGCAGAAAGGGGTTGTAGAGAGGAAGAACATGACTATTGTTGGGGCAGCAAAAGCAATGCTGTATGACCAGGATCTACCTAGATTCTTATGGGCAGAAGCATGCAACACAACTGTATATATCCAAAATAGGACTCCTCATAGTGCCTTGGGCAAGAGAACGCCCAAGACTATCTTCATAGGGAAGAAGCCAGAAGTGAGTCATTTCAAGATATTTGGAAGTGTGGCATTTTGTCACATTCCAGATGAAAAATGTAGCAAATTAGATCAGATTGTAGAGAAGGGGTATCTCGTAGGATACAACGAGACCTCGAAGGCATACAAAATCTACATCCCAGGTAGCAAGAAGATTGTATTCAGAAGGGATGTAAAGTTCATGGAAGACAGAGCTTTTAGGAAATCCCGAGAGATGCCTCCTGGAGAAGTCCGAGGATGTTCCTCTTGTCCAATAGTAGCAGGGGGAAGAATCAACAGGTGGACAGACATCTGGATCAAGCACCGTAACTAGCACTAGTATTTCCTCAAGTGAGGAAAATCCAAATAGTTCATAGCAGATGGGAGAGGAACTGGTTGAGCCACCCACCACCAGTGGCAGAATTAGTAGAGAAGTACAACAAACGCTAAGGGATGCAAAGGAGTTTATTGAAGCTCCTAGAACCGAGAAAAGGCATCATATACAACTTGACAGATACCAAGCCTTGGTAGCACAGGTTGAAGAACCCTCTAGCTTTCAAGAGGCTGTACAACATCGGGTCTAGGTGGATGCCATGGTAGAGGAGTATAGCTCTATCATGACTAATGATGTCTGGAAAGTTGTGCCTGGACCAGAGAATAGATCAGTTTTAGGTTCGAGATGGATGTACAAGATCAAGTTTGCTGCAGATGGCAACATAGAGAAATACAAGGCTAGGTTTGTGGAAATTCACCAAATGGATGTCAAGACAATGTTCTTGAATGGGGTGATAGAAGAGGAGGTGTACATTGAACAACCTGAAGGCTTTGAGACTCATGAGAAGAAATCTCATGTATGTAGACTGAAGAAAGCCCTATATGGGCTTAAGAAGGCACCCAGAGCATGGTATGATAGGATTGACGGGTACTTGCAACAATTGGGATTTTTCAAGAGTGACGCAGATCCCAATCTCTACTATTTGATGGTAGAGAATGAGCCACTTATTCTGGTACTGTATGTAGATGATCTGTTTCTTACAGGATCATCTAGGCTCATAAAGGGATGCAAGAAGAACTTGGAAGTTGAATTCGACATGAAGGATTTGGGGTTGATGCATTACTTTCTAGGGTTGGAGGTATGGCAGAAGAATGGTGAAATATTCCTAGGACAAGGAAAATATGCCTCAGAAATTCTGAAGAGATTCAGGATGCAAGATTGCCGGCCAATGGAAACTCCCATGATAACCAACTGGAAGAAGATAGATGCATCAGGAGACAAGGAAGTGGACCCCACCTTGTACAAACAGCTCGTTGGGTCACTTATGTATCTGGTCAACACCAGTCCAGACATTTGCTGTGCTGTCAACACCCTCAATCAGTTCATGGTAGAACCAAAGAGGGTACACTGGGTAGCAGCAAGGCACATTCTCAAATATGTGCGGGGAACAGTCGGATACGGGTTGAAATACACCCACGAAGATGATGTTAGATTGAGCAGTTTCACAAATGCAGATTGGGCAGGTAGTTCAGTAGATAAGAAGAGTACCACAGGGTATTGCTTCAACAACGGATCAGGAATGACCTCCTGGTGCATTAGGAAGCAAAAATCTATAGCACTGAGCTCAATAGAGGCGAAAAATATGGTAGCAAGCACAACTACTTGTGAAGCCATATGGCTTAGGAAACTGCTAGTGATTTTTTTCAGAAGAAAGATGGAAGTGACTAGTATTAATGTGATAATCAGAATTGTATCAAACTCTCCGAGAATCCAGTATTTGATCGGTCAAAGCACATTGACATCAGGTGTCATTTTATTAGAGACTGTGTTCAATGAGGGGCAGTACAGTTGCAGTACGTCCCCACAGGGAATCAGGTGGTATAAATACTCACCAAATCTCTCGAAAGAGCCAAGTTTGTTCACTTCAGGGAGCAGCTGGGTATGGTAGAGAATCTGTGTCAGTAGTTGAAATAGGTGTTATCTTAGCCTTAGATGCAATGTTGAGAGGGAGTTGCAGTACGGATGCAGTATTGATCATGGCATGATCAACAGTAGTACAGTTGCAGCAACAACGCAGTGGTTGATGGGCAGCATGTCAGACATCAACAACGCAGAGGGAGATGCTTCAGAGTCAAAGCAATGTGTAATAGGGCATATTTGCTACAGCAAATTCCTCGCTAAGAGGGAGTGTTGATTTGTGGTAGCATCGGATGTGATCTAAGTCTCAAAATTTGTGGAAAGGCTTAGACACATGTATTTCAGATAACCTAGAAATCGTTTTGGGAAATTCCATCCGGAGACAGTTTTATTTAATAAATTAATTATTTTTAATGAGACCATAAGTCTGAACTTAGGAAATTAAAATAATTAATGGGTATTAATCTAATTGTGGGTGTAACTTCTAGAAGAAGACGAGGATCAAGTAAAAGTGATCTTAGCCATTGATTAGCTTCTAATCTAGGCCGTTGAATGTCAACTAGAAGATTATTTAAGAAAGCTTGAGGGTCATTTGGAAAATACACCAGAGCAGATACTCAGTTGCCCAAGCAAATCGATTTTCTCAGTGGCTGAAGTTCGGCAAGAGAAATTGATTCAGAGGGAGAGTTGCAGGTGGAGAGGACAAAGAGGGCATCAACATCAGTTAGGAAGAAAAGGGAAGGTGACGCAGTGCAGAGAAGGGACAACGCAGAAGCAACAGAGGGACAATGCAGAGCAGTGAAGCAGAACTGTGCAGTCCTCATGCAGCTGATGCAGTAGGGCCAGAAGGGCCTCTTAGAGATCAGATTTCTGTAAAAAGTTTGTGAGAAAATTTCTCCAGTGTTATCACAAAGATTTCCCTTCATTACTGTTGATTTCTATTTATACAAGAAACTTTTGCTGAAGAAGAATAATAAAACCCTCATCTGCTGCATCGGTTTTCTCGCATTGGGTTTTTCCAGGGACAATTGTCCAAAAATAACTGTCATTTTTGTGCTTGCATTTCTTTATATTTTGCTCAGTATTTTAATTTGTGAAGGATGCAGTAGAATTTATTTTGATATTTACTGAACTAATTTATTTAAAAAACTTATTGCTGAATAATAAGTAGGAGAAATAATATCAGATACAACAGTAGGATTTTTTTAAAGAATTTTTCACAATTATAATTGTTATAGTTATTTAATTAAAAAAATATTATTGAAAAAAAGGGTTATACAAAAAAATTAAAAATAAATAAACAAAATGTAAAAAAAGAAGTGGAAAAAAAAGGAATTTCAAAAAAAGGAAAAGGAACAACCCTAATTCCAAGGTGATACTATCGACGATTACACATGCCAAAATAACATGGACGAATGAAGAAATTAATAGCAGATTAAGCTTTGAGGACAAAGCTTCTTGAAGGGAGAGGTAATGTTACGAATATAATTTATATAAAAATAAACTAATTATGAGTGAATAAATAATAATCATAATTATAGTTAATGAATGATTAGTTAATGAAGAGGCATGTCTTAATGGACATGACTTGTAATGAACATAAGTAATATACGCAGCGGGATAATTCAGAAGAGCCGAAATATGTAAGTATCCATTGTAGGATAAATAGTAATTTTATATATGAATTGTTGAATGTGCAATGATGTGTGAAATGATTACAATGAGGGCTCGCTTATATACCTAGGCAGGTGCCCTGTCATAAATGGTCATGTCTTTAAGACACGCCTCTTCATTACTAGCTAATTATTAGTTAATTAATCATTATTTATTAACATTATTGTTTTACATTATTTGTTTTATTTTTATATATATTTTTATTCATAACATTGCCTTCCTCTTCAAAAAGCTTTGTCCTCAAAGCTTACTGATGAAAAGGCTTGATCTCCTTTTCAGCTTGTCGCAGAACTGTCATCTTTGTTGTTACTTGTTACAAGATGATATGATCTTTGGAGCGATAAATAAAATTGTCGAATAAAAAATGGATATGACCAGCCTAGATTAATCCTTTGTGAAATCTTCTAATCATTGGAATTTTATAATGAATTGTTATCATAGGACTTGATTCTGTATACTTCAGTATTCCTTGGAACATAAATCTGTTGTTTTTGTTCTAAATGGTTCACATATGTAGGTTGATTGAAAAGTCTGCTCTTGTAATTCGAATATCGATAAATAGTTCTTCTGGTTGAAATTTCCCTTATCATGTTAGTGGCAGTTAATTTCCCTTAGGTGTTGTTGTTGAGTTGGCATCATCATTTGAAATGTCCATCATTTGAATTGCAACTTATGAATATGTTTTAACTTCTTTTGGTTTGTTATCATCTTGAGTTGTGATATTACTTCTCCATCGGTATTTATTCCTTTATGTTCAACTTGCTCACAGAAGCATTTGAAACTTCAATATTTCTCCTTGAAGTTGTTCTAACTTGTCATTTAGTGACTTCTTGTCACTTTTAAGTTTCTTAATTTGCGTAAGTAGGGCTTGGTTATGATTCCTTAGACGTGAAAGTTCGCCATTTTCTGAATCGTCGACTTTGTCCTTAGTATCCTTCTCTTTATTTTTGATTTGTTCTAATAACCTTTGTTTTATAGTTTTTAAACGCAAATTTTCTTCTTCTTTATTCGACAAATTCTCGTTGAATTTTTCCTTAGAACTTTCAATCTCTTGCTTTAATTTTTGCTTGTTAAACTTGGACTTTTTGATCTGTTCAAGTAATTTTTGATTATGGTCTCTTAGGCGCAAAATCTCTTCATTACTTTTTGTTGATTTTTCATGAAATCGATCTTCGAGATCTTTATATTTCTTCTTTGATGCTTCGTTCTTTTGTTGAAGTGTTGCTTTTTCTTCCTTTAATCGTTTTCTTTGCATCTGCTCATTGTCTTAATGTTCTTCTGAACTAAATAATCTTCCACACCTTAGACATCTTAAATTGCATTTTTTTTCTTTTGTTGAAGTGTTGCTTTTTTTTTCATTTAAACAAAATGGACATTTAGTCTAAAATAGTGATTGTTGTGTGGGACTCATCTTAACTACTTCCTTCATTATTTTCGAATTAGGCTCCACTTTTCTTGACTCAATAACCTTCCTTGGTATTTTTTTTTAATTTTTTTTTTTGTAAATCAAGATTCTATTCATTCATAAAAAAGGAGGTACATTAGTAGCAAAATGTAGGTAGTCTCACCCTGATCAGGTTTGTTGACTACCGTGATTAGCGTATGGCAAAGAAACATAAATACAGCTAGAGACACAATCCACAACTTAGGAGGCCAAAAACACTAGTAAACACATAAAACAAGTAAAACACTTGTAACCATGCTAATCATCTGAAGTAATGGAAGCTGGGTTGTTCGAAGTTGTCCCTGGAGGAGGAGGAGGACAGAAGGAACACTAGATGTGCTCTTTGAAGTTGGCCATCCATGACTCCACCTTCTCCACCTTTTCGGATAACAGATTCTGGCCTTGCTAGACCACCACGACGTGCTCTCGGACATGGCACTGGAAGTAATGCATTTTGTTCAATATGGCAATAAGCTCTGCATGCTCTTCCTGTCGCACTCGCTCCAAGGTTTCCAAGCGTTCCAGTACCGACTGAATCAAATCCCGGCAATTTTCCAAACAACATTGATGTTCTTGTCTCTGTCCACGCCCCGAAAAAAACTCGCCTTCCACGATCTGCCGTGCCTTTGTAGAAATTTTCTATTTTCCAACCCCGGTTTCAGTATCACTTATTTCCCCTTTTAGTTAAATGCCCTTTCCCATATCTTTACATTCAACAATCAGAAAAATAATTTTTATTTGCTGAAACAAAAATTACTTTGTTGAAACACAAATTACTTTGCTGAAACACAAATTCTGGAAAACTTTTACAGAATGCTGAAACTGCAGAAATAAAACAAAACACCCAGCAAGCTGAAGCAGTCATTCAACACATTTGAACATTGAGATTTTTGGTCAACATGACCCTGGAAAAACCCCCTACAACTCTTGGGGAAAACCAGTTTGAGAGCTCCTCCTTATTTCTGAAAATGCTTCTTACAGTGAGGCAGAAATTACATCAAAAATTTCAGCAACTAAACAACAGTACTTATCTCGATTTTCGTGCATTCACTCCGCCTTGGAAAACGTGCAAAACAGTAAAAACCCAAAACAGAAATTTTACAGCTTTTATGATAGCATTAAATGCTGAAATGAGCTTCTCGATTTTTGTGCCCAGCTGTACGACCGTACTGCTGTACGGACTGTACGGATTTGACAGCAAACCCTCCTCGATTTCTGTGCTCCTTTGCCTCGAAATCTGTGCCGAAGCTGCTGTACAGATTTCTGGAAATTCGTGCCACCAACCAGCAGTCTCTCTCCTCGATTTTCGTGCCCAGAATCTTTCCAGAAATAAATGTTGAAGCTGCTGTACGATTTTCCTTGAAAACTGTGCCTCTCTCCCTCGAAAAATGTGCCCAACACTTGCTGTACAGATTTCTGCCTTGGAAACCGTGCCTCCTTGCTGCTGTGCGGATTTTGTTGAAGTCTCTATCAGCTGCCCTCTTTCTCCTCTCTGCTCAGAAATCTCCCTTGCTCTCCTTCTCTCCTTCTCCCAATCTGCTCATGAAAGAATGAATGACCTTTTCCTCCTTTTCCTCCTTTAACCTAACCCTAAGTGACTTTTGGGGAATCCCTAAATCCAATGGCTGAAATAGATTGAGATCTAGGGCTGAGATTAAATGCTCATTGAAATCTCACTTTCTATTTTTTAATTCACCCCACTTTAATAAAGACCCACTTAGTCATTTATTTCCAAAGTCACTTTTCCTTTCTAATTTTACATTGACTTTATTAAAGTCACTTTAAAATTAGACTTTGGTAACTTTATCACTTAAAGTCACTTTTAAATTAGATTTGACTTTATAACTTTATAAAGTCACTTTAGTAACTTTATCACTTAAAGTCACTTTTAAATTAGATTTGACTTTATAAAAATTATAAAGTCACTTTAGGAGAAAAATTAAATTCTTTTTGGACACTTTTCCCTAGGCCAAAGATCAAAGCCTTAGGGAACCACCTGTCCTCCGGTAACCAAATTTCAACACTCCCTCTTACCGAGGAAGGTGTTCTTCACCACACCCATCTTGTCTCTGAAGTAGACATGCTTGCCCTGTGGTAAGGCTTTGGTAAGAATATCTGCAACCTGCTCATCAGTGGGAATATACTCAAGCTTCACAACTCCTTTCTGAACATAGTCTTTGATGAAATGATATTTGATCCCGATATGCTTTGACCTGTCATGAAATACTGGATTCTCTGTGAGTTTAATGCAACTCTGATTATCACAGTAAATCACTGAAGGTCTCAACGGCTGACCAAATAAGCCAAACAACATCTTGCGAAGCCGGATGGCCTCACAACTAGCTAGACTGGCCGCCATATACTCTGCTTCCGCTGAACTCAATGCTACTGACTGCTGCTTTCGGCTGAACCATGACACCACTGCCAAACCCAACCCAAAGCAGCACCCTGAAGTGCTCTTCCTATCAGAAGCACAACCTGCCCAATCAGAATCAGTGTAACCTGCCAATCTCACTCCATCCCCCTGCCTGTAGTCCAGACCATAATCCACTGTCCCCTGCAAGTACCGCAAAATGTGTTTTGTAGCCACCCAGTGAACCTTCCTAGGCTCACACATAAACTGGCTCATCGTGTTGACTGCAAAACAAATATCTGGTCTAGTGTTGACCAAATACATCAAGGAACCAATCAGCTGTCTGTACAATGTGGGATCCACCAACTCGGAATCCGAAGCATGAAGCTTCTTCCGGTTGGTGATCATCGGTGTCGACATGGGTCTACAATCCTCCATGTGGAATCTGCCAAGGATGTCCACAATATACTTCCCCTGTCCCAGGAAGAAATGCCCCTCCTCCTGCCACACCTCCAAATCCAAAAAGTAATGCATCAAGCCGATGTCCTTCATCTCAAACTCCGCCGCAAGATCTCTCTTGCAGTGCTCTATGAGTCTCTCTGCACCTGTAATGACTAAGTCATCCACATACAACACCGGAATGAGAGGCTCCTCACCTATCACAATATAGTAAAGGTTCGGATCTGCCTCACTCTTTGTGAAACCCATCTTCTGCAAGTAAGTATCTATCCTGGAGTACCAAGCTCTGGGAGCTTGCTTCAGGCCATAAAGGGCCTTCTTCAGTCTGCACACATGGGACTCCTTCCCATGCACCTCAAAGCCCTGTGGCTGCTCAATGTACACCTCCTCTTGTATGAAGCCATTGAGAAATGCGGTCTTCACATCCATCTGGTGGATCTTCCAACCCATCTCTGCTGCTATCGATATAATGGAGTGGATCGAAGTATATCGAGCCATGGGAGCGAAGGTCTCCTCATAATCAACTCCCTCTACCTAGGAGAACCCTCTAGCCACAAACCTCGCTTTGAATTTCTCAATGCTGCCATCTGCAGCATGCTTTACCTTGTAAAGCCATCTGGAAGTAACCACGGATTTGCCCTCAGGCCTCGGCACCACCTCCTAAACATCATTCTTCATGATAGAAGAATACTCTTCCTGCATGGCCTCTCTCCAGACCTGCTGGCTAGCTGCCTCCTCATAGCTAGAAGGCTCAGAGTCAAGGATGCTGGTAGCCATTGCCATATGGCTACAAAACCTCTCAGGTGGTCTGCTCTCTCTGACCGGCCTCTTAGGCCCAGCAACAGATGTGGCCTCTCTCAAGGTGTCCTGAAGCCACTTGGGCTTCCTCTTCCCTGAGCACACTTCTCCCATTGGAGAATGAAACTCCTCCTCCTCATCATCGGGGCACGAACTCTTGTTGTGCATCCTATTTTGTCCTCTTGCTTGCACCGAACTGTGGGCGGGGTGCGAGTGTGTTGTCCATCGGTGGACTCCCTAGTGTTGCTGCGTAAGGACGCACTGCGCATGCGCCGGCCACCACCCCTCGACTGCGCGAGCCCGCTTGCTCAGTGACGGACTCGACATCGTCATAGATGTACCTCGGATCCTCTGATCCACCCTTGCGGATCCACAGCAGGCCGACTCAAGCTGCTGAGGGTCTAGCTGATCCAGATACTCTAACTCTCGTGACCTCCTAAAGGCCCTATCCTCCTCGAACTTCACATCCCGCCTGACAACAACTTTCCTCTGTGCGGGAATGTAAATCCGAAAGGCCTTTGAGGTCTCACTGTAGCCCACAAAGATACCCTTCTCTGCGGTGGGCTCTAGTTTGGTCCTCTTCTCCTTGGGTATGTAGGAGTATGTGATGCACCCAAAGATACGAAGATGACCAATATCAGGCTTCTTCCTAGAAAAAGCCTCCTCTGGAGTCATGTGCCCCAAGGCACGATGTGGACTCCTGTTCTGCAAATAAACAGCTGTGTTGCAGGCCTCTGCCCACAAAAACAATGGCAACCCCTGATCATGTAACATGGCTTTGGCAGCCCCTCCGATGGATCTGTTCTTCCTCTCCGCAACCCAGTTCTGCTGGGGGTTGTAAGGAACAGTGAGCTCCCTCCTAATGCCTGCCTCCGCACAATAGTCAACAAACTCTCCAAGGGTGTACTCTCCTCCATTGTCCGACCTCGGGGACTTGATCTTCCGACCTGTCTGTGTCTCCACAAGAGCTCTGAACTCCTGAAACCGCTTGAAGACCTCACTCTTGGTCTTCAAGAAATAAATCTAGGTCCTCCTGGAGTGATCATCAATGAATAACACATAGTACTCATATCCACTCAAGGAAACATGAGACATCCGACCGCTCACATCGGAATGAATCAAATCAAGTATCCCAGTCGCTCTGCTGTCACTGCTGGGAAAGGGGGATTTGGCAAACTTGCCCATCGCACATCCTCTGCAAGTATCAAAGTGATCAGTACTGAAATCTGGCACACCTGTAGTGATCTCCCGCAAAGTCCTCAAGGCTCCATGATACATGTGCCCCATCCTGCGGTGCCAAATCTCACACAGCTCAGAACTGCTAGCTCTGCTGTCGGTACTATTGCTCAATGCCAAAAGGGGCTGAAATGCAAACTTGTACACCTTTGCATGGCGTACACCTATCACTCTAGCTGAATCAGCTGGAGCGCCCCTGGGATACATCAACACCTGTCCACCCCTGAACAGTATCTCATATCCTCTGTCCTCCAAAGTTGAGACGGATATGAGGTTCTTCCTCATCCCTGGCACATAAAGAACATTTGACACCTTCAAGGGAGGTTTAGACTCCCTCTGAAATGTCAGTGTTCCCACACCGACTGCTCTAACAACTTTGTCATCACCAAGTACTACCTCTATATCAGTGCCACTCTCTGAAAGCTCTGAGAAGTACTCACGGACTCTTGTCATGTGACGTGAAGCCCCACTGTCCACATACCAGATACCCGAAGATGCTCCGCTAATCGAGGGAAATGCATGCTCCCTCTGAACCTCTATGGCAGATAATCTTGCACTAGAAGACTCACACGCAATGAACCCAAACTCCCGGTCAAAGCGATTTGCAAAGTCCTCAACCTCTGCTGAAGCTGCCATGCTCTGGTTCTTCCCCTTCTTCTTCTTCTTCTCCGGACACACAACTGCATAGTGTCCCATCTTCTGACAATTCCAACACTTCACCTTGGAATAGTCCTTCTGTGTGTTACCCTGTTTACCTTTACCTTTACCTTTGCCCCCACCATTACTTGTGGAAGTTTGTTTCTTCCCTTTGCCTTTCTTGCCTCCTGCCAACAGTGCTACATCCTCATCCTGCTCAACTGGCTTGGCTGCCCCAAGCTGACCTTTCCTGATCTCTGTCTGAATGCAATCATCCCAAAACCTCTCCCATGTGGGAAGGGTCTCACGTGCACAAACCCCATCGGCAAAGTTCATCCATGAACTGGGGAGGCCATTCACTGCTATCCACACCAACTCAGTGGGTTGAATGACCTCTCCAATTACTGCCAACTCATCTCTCACATTAGTAATCTTTGTGAGATATCCAGCTGCACTATCAGTCTTACCCATCTTAATGGTTTTCAGCTTCTCCTTCAGGACCATTTTCCGGTTCTCATTGGTACTTTGGTAGAGATTGGACAATGTTGTTCACATCTCATGAGCATTTCTCTTTCCTCTCACATGAGGAATGCAATGGTCTTTGATTCCGTCTAGAATCAGTCTCTTACCCTTGTTGTTCTTCCTATTATATGCTGCCAACTGAGTAGCATCAGTAGGCACATTAACAGGCTGTTGTGTGGTATGAACCATGATATCCCAGAGTTCTGCCTCCTCAAAGATACTCTGCATTCTCTCCTTCCAAACGCTGTAATTGGTATGCCCATCCAACCTATCCTCCACCCTCAATCCCAATGACATCCTGCTGTCCTAAAACTGAAAAATAGCACTGCTGTAGTAAAGATAAAAAATTATGTTTGTGAAAAATCAGCTTGCTGGAATTTTCTGAGTGAAAAATCAGCGACGTATTTTTCTCTCCTTATTTTGTCCCCACTGCACTTTCGACACTCAAGCTCTGATACCATGCTTAAAAGTACCTGTTTTCCTTCGGTTTGATGTCTTATTTCTCCTTTTAGTTAAATGCCCTTTCCCATATCCTTACATTCAACACTCAGAAAAATAATTTTTTTTATTTGCTGAAACACAAATTACTTTGTTGAAACACAAATTCTGGAAAACTTTTACAGAATGTTGAAACTGCAGAAATAAAACAAAACACATAGCAAGCTGAAACAGTCATTCAACACATTTGAACACTGAGATTTTTGGTCAACATGACCCTGGAAAACCCCCTACAACTCTTGGGGAAAACCAGTTTGAGAGCTCCTTATTTTTGAAAACGCTTTTTACAGTGAGGCAGAAATTACAGCAAAAATTTCAGCAACTAAACAACAGTGCTTATCTTGATTTCCGTGCATTCAATCTGCCTTGGAAAACATGCAAAACAGTAAAAACCCAAAACAAAAATTTTACAGCTTTTATGACAGCATTAAATGCTGAAATGAGCTTCTCGATTTTTGTGCCCAACTGTACGGCCGTATTGCTGTACGGACTGTACGAATTTGACAGCAAACCCTCCTCCTCGATTTATGTGCTCCTATGCCTCAAAATCTGTGCCGAAGCTACTGTACGGCTGCTGTACGGATTTCTGGAAATTCGTGCCACCAACCAGTAATCTCTCTCCTCGATTTTCATGCCCAAAAATAAATGTTGAAGCTGTTGTATGGTTTTCCTTGAAAACTGTGCATCTCTCCCTCGAAAAATGTGCCCAACACTTGTTGTACAGATTTCTGCCTTGGAAACCGTGCCTCCTTGCTGCTGTACGGATTTTGTTGAAGTCTCTATCAGCTGCCCTCTTTCTCCTCTCTGCTCAGAAATCTTCCTTGCTCTCCTTCTCTCATTCTCCCAATCTACTCATGAAAGAATGAATGACCTTTTCCCTCATTTTCCTCCTTTAACCTAACCCTAAGTGACTTTTGGGGAATCCCTAAATCCAATGGCTGATATAGATTGAGATCTAGGGCTGAGATTAAATGCTCATTTAAATCTCACTTTCTATTTTTTAATTCACCCCACTTTAATAAAGATCCACTTAGTCATTTATTTCCAAAGTCACTTTTCCTTTCTAATTTTACATTGACTTTATTAAAGTCACTTTAAAATTAGACTTTAGAACTTTATCACTTAAAGTCACTTTTAAATTAGACTTTAGTAACTTTATCACTTAAAGTCACTTTTAAATTAGATTTGACTTTATAACTTTATAAAGTCACTTTAGGAGAAAAATTAAATTCTTTTGGACACTTTTCCCTAGGCCAAAGATCAAAGCCTTAGGAACCACCTGTCTCCCAGAACTAAATTTTCAACATGCCTCAGCCGCCATCACTCCACCCCGCTGCTAAGTCCGCGAGGTGTGACTCCCATGGCCGATTTGTACAGGCCACATGATCTTAATGCCACTGCGAGCCCCAAAGACCACCCGACCTGAACGACCAACATTTCTACCACCCTAACTGGAGCCAGTGGTCGCCACTGCCACCTGCAAGGGAGACAACCAGCCTCCCTGACCATTCGAATTGTGAGTCAACTAGGAAGAAGAACGGACAATGCGAGGTACTAGGCACATTATGGTAGAACTAACACCGCTGCGAAGGGACAGGGCAAACTAGCAAAATACTACACCGACGACAACTTCAATCGCAAAGAATCGCCCCACCCACATAGACAGAACCACAGACAACTAACCTAGGAGAAGAGCAGGGAACCAAAATTTCCAATTGACAATAGGGAATTGGACTTGCAATTCGCCGTCCCCGACCCTTTGTAAGACGACCACTAACTAGACCACCTGAACTCCAACACACTCGTGCCAAAGAAGCCGCTTAACCTTGCAGAACACCGAGAAAGAACTGTTGAGGACGACGAGCCAAATTCTGCCCCGACGTAGAGGAGAACCCACTCACCCACAACAAGACCTTCGAATGAGGTTCAAAACTAGAGGTCCAAATCCTGTCCCACTCGAAAAATCCAAAGACCACACACCAAAAAGGAAATTAACCAAGTTATTGACCTAAACGCTGGGGAGGGGATGCTGGCGACGAAGTCACCACCTTTCCCAGACAAGGTGCCCTCTCTACTGTCTATTCCCGTGCCCAGAACTCAAGATGCGCTTTCCAAAATGATACCATGCCCAGACTTCCTGGCAGAAGACCACACCACCCTCCATAAACCTTCGACTGTCGCCTCCTCCTGCTCGCTTCGAGGCTGATGGAGATTTCGCACAAACAACAATAATGCCTACCGTAGAGAAGATGCCATGAGAGGACGGGGAGGCCGGTCCTCGCACCAACAACTAGGTGGTAATCATGAATACCCACGTGTAACTTCGTTAGCTCGGTTCGTCACCCCCATGGGTTGCTAAAACCACAAGCTTGTAAACCACTTAATGAAGAATCAAGATAATCTTATCTACTCTTCCTTCTCTTACGTATAGTTTTAAGGATATTTGGAAAGATTCCCTTTTGACTTTACCTTGCACTTTTTATCAATAATGTAGAACCTTTTTATATATATGAATGTTCTCCTTCAAAATTTACATTGGACTATTTTTTTTTACTAGAATCATTAAAATGACAATTTTTGAAGGCCTTATTTTTTTTATTTAATTTTATTTTATGGTGCCAAAGACCTAAATGGCGATATGGAGAATCTCCAAACTCTGAGCGAAACGCTTCAATTACACAACAACAAGGTTGACGGGAGGTTGATGGCCAAATGCCTGGTGATCAGCCAACATGGCTCTGATACCAATGTAATGAACAAAAGTCGTATACGCAGCAGAATAATTAAGAACAACTAAAATATAAAGCATCCATTGTAGGATAAGTAATAATTTTATATATGAATTGTTGAATGTGCAAAGATGTGTGAAATGATTACATTAAAGGCCCACTTATATACCTAGGCAGGTGCCCTTTCATAAATGGTCATGTCTCTAAGACATGCTTCTTCATTACTAATTAACTAATTATTATTTATTATTATTATATTTATATTTATTATTTTTATATGAATTATATTCATAACATGACCATTCATGAAAGGGCACCTGCTTAAGTATATAAGCAGGCCTTCATTGTAACATTCAACACTCTTGTACATTTCATCTTATTAATAAAAGTATTATTTACAATACCTTTGTGTATTTACATTTTAAAGTACAAACAACTTTAATTTTTGTCGCTTCAGGAAGCTGTTAAAGGATGTCTAGATTACCTAAAGGAAAATGAGGTATGTATGCTTGTATCTGATAATCTAGAGTCATGTCATATGGCTGCAGATAACATGGATAAATGCTCTATCTCGAGAGCATGATCAAAAGAAAGGATCTCCTCCTTTGAAAGATGCAGGAAGGCATGGGCCACACATTGAATAGATGAAATCAACATAATATGACCTCATATGAAATATGAGGTGGTTGACAATAATTATAGGAACTCTGACTGGAAGTTCCTGGAAAAGAAAGGAAGAGAGCATGAAATATGCAACTAGGGAGAAGGCAATCAACATCCAAGGACTGAAAGACGCTCCATGGAGGATATGAAGACCTTGTTGAAGTTTGAAAAAGAAAGAGACCCTTGACAATATATATTTTGGAGACGTGTCAATGTGTATGCAGGATGATGGGCCTCTAAATTGGACATAAAATAAGGCCCATCTAACCTTTCTTAAGCCCATAGACCTTCCTTGTGCACATGAAAATATATATTAAATCTCTCCTTTTGTACTTAATAATGTTATCTTATGCTTTAATATTTTCTTAGGAAGGTTTAAAGGTAATTGCATATTTGTGCCTAATATTGGTTATTTTTGTAGAATATTGTGAGAATATTTGGCAGATTATGCAGATTTGGAGAAGGAGATAATTTAGGGACTTGCCCCCTGCCACTGGAAGATCAAGAGTGAAGAATATCAAGAAATTAGGGAGAAATCTTGGAGAGATTCAAGGGGGTTTTCCACCCTCAAAGGCAGCCAAACGATCCTCATGATATCCCCTCCAGTGATTCGAATTCCAGAGGCAGCCAAGCAACTCAAGACCAAGTGCACTCAAGCCATACTTCACTTGGAGTCAAGTAGACTCATTACCTATTTTTAGGGAGCTGTTGGTAGCTGCCCTATAGAATAAATAGAGCAGAGCTAGAGCTAGGAAGAGTTAGTCAATGTTAGTCAATTCCAGGGGATTTGATTCCATTCAGAACTTTTGCTGCAAGCTAATAGGCTTTTGCTGTTTAAGACCTTCGGGATGTATTAAGGCTGTATTTTTAATGCAATGAGTAGGCATACTCCATTTTACTGATTTAATTCCAAAGAGCTGGGGTCGTGGGTTAGGGCCCAACCCATGTGCCTCAACTTCTCTGCTGTTTTCATTCTTTCCTTTTTGCCATTTAGCTAGTTTTCTTTCTGTCATTCAATTAATTCTGCTTTTAAATAGTTCCATTGCTGTTTAGTTTTGCTTTCAATATGCTACTATAGTTTTCATTTGCTTGTGAGTAATAGAATAGAGGAGAAAAACCAAAACGCTGTGGTCTAGCCTTCTCCTCTCATCTCTTTCCATAGAGTTCGAGTAGGGTTGACTTTCCCACAGGCCAAAAAAATTGATTTTTGTTCACTGTTTTATCACGCATTCTTTTTTGTTTTTTTCGTGCATGAATCCGCAGGTTTGCTTGCAGGAATCAACATCAAAAGTTCCGGAGAAGTTCATTTTCCATCTCTGTGTTACGCTTCCAACCACCTCTGTTACGCTTCTATTCCTTCATTTCGCTTTGCATAGCTGTCGCAACCCTTTCTAACTTAAAAACCATTCAAAAACATTAAAAACTCGACCTTCGCCTTTGCTCCTCGGTTCTCTCGCTACCGTACTCCGCCTTTTCGCGAAATCACACTTCGCAACTGTTACCTTTTTCCTTGAAGACTTACCGCTCTCCTTTGCCGATTGTGATATTGCGATATTGCATATTGCAGTTTTTACCACATCGCAATCGCTCATCACAACCTTTTCCCTTTTCTTTAACATTTACTGCTCTTTTCTGCCGATTGCAATATTGCGACATTGCATATCGCAGATCGCAGTTTTTACCACACCGCAAATCGCTCTTCGCAACCTTTTCCTTTTTTTCTTCTTCAAGACTTACCACTTGTTTCCGCCGATTGCAATATTGCAAAATGGCAAATCAGACCGTTTACCTTTTTCTTTTAACACTTACCGCTCGTTCCGCCGATGCGATAACTCCGCCGCATCGCACATCGCACTTTGCAACATTTCCCTTCTCCCTTTAACACTCACCGCTCCAAATTGGCGATATTGCGATTGCGATATCGGTCCCACCGCCACATCATCCGCCACATCGCACATCGCAAATTGCACTTTTTGTTTTGTTTTTGTTAACCTTTTCCGCTCCAAATGCCGATTTCGAACTCCGCTGCATCGCAAATCGCATTTCGCAGTTTTCATTTTGTTCCTGTTAACCTCTACTGCTCCAACCTTGCGATATTGTGATATCGCAGATCGCATATCGCACTTCTATCCGCCAATCATAACTCTGCCATCGCATATTTCAATCATTCCGCTCCAAAGCTTTTGCGCCATAATAAAGTTGTTTTATAAGGTTTAAATCCATCTTTTCACTTTTAAGCCTTGTTTCATGTGTTTAAGCCCTCCATTAGCCTCTTTAGCTCTTTTTCCTCCGAACTGCAATCAACACTCTTTCGATTAGGATTAAGTCATGGATAGCTTAGTTGCATGGGTAGAAGCATGGTAGATAGACCATAGGATAAATAGAGTGCATTATCCGATTGGCCAAGTTAAGTGTGGCTTAGAATTAGTTTCTGTTGATTTTGGACAACTAGGTCCAAACTCCATGTTGTGATGCTTAGATGAAGATGCCAATATTTTTGTTGGATTCCTCTTTTGGAGAGGTGCAAGATCGATCTAAAGATCATCTTGATCCGATGAGCAGAACATTTATTTTGAATTTATTCAAAATATGTGCAGGTCGGCCTGAAATGAAATGTAGTCTTGAAGCCCTAGCTATTGTGTCACACACCCTCACTGATGGATATAAATAGGTCAACGTTGGAGGTCATTTTCACTCATCCATCACATCACATCCTCTCTCCTCATCTGATTGGTTCGATCATCTATTGAAGTCTCTTCTTCACAAAAGCAGCAGCTAGGGTTTCGGACTATCTAGGGTTTCCAGCGCAAAAATTGACCAGCGTTGACTTTGGTTAATGCTTGGTCAAATTGACCTGAAACTCTCTCTAAACTTCGATCTCATCAATCTGCATTTTTTGGCACAAAAATCGAGGTTGGACGTTGACTTTGACTTGGCTGTGTTGACTTTCTTGCTGCTGTTGTTTGTGTTGACTGTTGACTGGGACAACGTTGACTTTCGTTGACTTTGGGTTGACTGAATTGCCTGTCCGTGAGGGTTGTGTGACACTTCTTGTTGGCTGACCATATTGAGAGTTTGCTGATTGAAGCATCCTGTTGACCGTCGTAACGCATCAACACACATATATTTTTGGCTTGTCTTTTGTCGATCTACTGGTATGTTCTATCTGCATTTTACTTTCTTGTTTATGTGATTGCTGACTGATATTGGGGATAAAAAGTAAAGTTGCATCAAGCATAGAACATCTACAAAAATTTACATGGTATTAGAGCTGAGGCGAAGATAAAGCCCAAGTTTGTAGTAATCACCGAAGAGCATGGGTACCTCCAACAATAATGGCTTTAAAGCTGATGACAAATTGACTGGGAAGGAAGACTTCCATGCCTGGAAAATGACATTGGATCTTATGTTGGAAGACCAAGATGTCATGGACTATGTGCAGGGCAAAATTCAAGAGCCTCCATCCACTGCACCTGCTGCCACCAAGTCAAAGTATAAGAAGGGGGAAATTAAAGCAAAGTTGATGATCAGGGACTCAATCTATAAGAGTTTGGTTGCCTACCTCTCTGAGCTGGGCACATCCAAAGAGATGTATGATAAGTTGGTCAACATGTTCAAGGCCAACAATGCAAATCAAGTCCTATTCTTTAAGAATCAATTGAAGGATCTGAAGAAAGGCAGGGATGAATCCGTTCAATCATATTTTCTGATGCTGACCGAAATCAGGAATAATCTTTTGGCTATTGGGGAGACAATAGCTGATCGAGAGATGGTTCTCAACGCACTTGGAGGTCTCTCATCCGAATGGCATGTATTCAATACTACCATTCTC
This sequence comes from Pinus albicaulis, assembly GCA_034641835.2. Lineage (NCBI taxonomy): Eukaryota > Viridiplantae > Streptophyta > Pinopsida > Pinales > Pinaceae > Pinus > Pinus albicaulis. The sequence continues at coordinate 484,878,224 of CM076580.1, forward strand.
AATAACAATGTGATACCTGATTTTGAAAAAGTACTATCGAGATGCGTACAAGAAAAGACAAGGATGAAGGAATATGAAAATGAAGGAAATATTGCCTTCACTGCTCGTGCTAAGAAGAACAACTTTGGTGGTCCGAGGAACAAAGGAAGAGTAGGGGCCCAAGGGAAGAAAGGTAAATGTTACACTTGTCACAAGCCTGGTCACTATGCTAGAGAATGCCCTTACAAGAAGGATTCTCCTGATGATGATGACAACAACAACAACCAGAGGAATGGCAATCAAAGGAACAACAGGTTCAAAGGAAAGAGGAAGGCTTCCTCTGGTGGAAATGGGAAACCTTAGAAAAGGTCGAGAAATTCAGGTATGAGGAATCAAATGTTGTTGATGATAAAATAAATGAATTCATTCTTGTATCTGCCCTTTCTGCTGCATCTCCACCCAACACTATGGATGTTTGGTTGATGATAGATAGTGGTGCCTCAAGGCACATCACTGGGTTCAAGGAAGCACTTTCTGATATGGTTGAGAAGGATGTTAATCTGAAAATTATCCTTGGAGATAATGCCACATATCCCGTGAAAGGGACAAGGACTGTGACCCTCCACTTATCTCAAGGTCAAGTTCTCCGCTTGCAAGATGTACTACATGTACTTGATTTGAAGAAGAACCTCGTGTCTATTTCGGCCATGGAAGACAAAGTTTTCAATGTGGCATTCGTTGATGGGAATGTAGGTGCGCATCCGGAAGAAGAGTTTCGAGGAAGCTATCATGATTAAGGAGTTGGCCACACTTTAACAGTTGAGGAAGTCCACCAGCGATGACGGTGATACTATCCGACAGTGCGAACTATGGCACCGTGAGGGAGTAAACATTCACTACAAGGCTCTTCCCGAAGCAAGGAAGGTGGTAATGGGGATGCTCAAGTTTTCAAATAATCATGAAGGTGTATGTCAGGGTTGTGCCAAAGGAAAGCATACAAGGGGACCTTTTCCCTCAAGTGTCACAAAGACATCTGATGTCTTGCAATTGGTACATTTTGATCTATCTAGGATGTTGCCTGTGACATCCTTAGGAGGATGTCCTTACTATATGAAATTCATAGATGACTTCTCTCGAAAAACCTGGATATACTTCTTCAAGAAGAAGGATGAGGCTTTCATGTGGTTTTGTACCTTCAAAGCCTTGGTGGAAAATCTGACAGGGAAGAAGATCAAGATATTGAGGACCGATAATGGCATTGAATATGAGACGAACGAGTTCAAGAACTTTTGCAGAGAAGCTGGCATTAAGAGGGAGACCACAATTGTCTATACTCCTGAGCAAAATGGCGTTGCTGAAAGAAAGAATAGGACCATTGTGGAAGCTGCCCGTGCCATGCTATGTGACTAAGGTCTACATGTTTCTATGGGGAGAAGCTGCGAACATTGCCATGTACATAAAAAACTGATGTCTGCATTCCGCTTTGGACTCTAAAACTCCCGAAGAGGTTTTCTCTGGTAAGAAACTTGACGTCTCACATTTTAGAGTTTTTGGATGTCCTGTTTATTTTCATGTACCGAAGGAGAAGAGGAGCAAGCTAGATGCTTCTGGAAAGAAGGGAATGTTTGTGGGCTATAGCGAAACTTCGAAGGCCTATAGAGTCTATGTGCCTGGTAAAAGGGAAGTGGAAATATGCCACGATGTTACCTTTGACGAAGATGCTTCCCTGAGGAAAGTAATCAATCTTCCGAGATCTGAGGAATATCATGAAGCAAGGCTTGGAAATCAAGAAGGACCGAAGGATGAGACGATGCTCGATGTTGAAGGACCAATGGACCCTATTGATCCACCTCCTTCAATAAGGAAAAGACCATCATGGCTTAGGGACACTCTCGAGGATGCTGAGAATCATATGGCCCCAAGGGGGGCATTCCGTGAAAGCAAGAAGCCGAATAGATACCAAGGGTATCTAGCAGCCATGAGTACAATCGTACAATCTGAGCTTGGATCTTTTGAGGAAGCCGTAAAGCATCAAGTCTGGAAGGATGCTATGCACGAAGAATATGAGTCCAAGGGAAGAATGATGTCCGGGCGGGCTCCCAAGACCGGAGGACAGCGTTGTCACCTCAAATGGCTCTATAAGACCGCTACGGATCTGATGGAAGTGCTAAAAAGTTCAGGCAAGATTCGTTGCCCGTGGCTTCTCTCAAAAGGAAGGCATAGATTATGATGACATATTTGCACCTATGGCCCGATACACCACCATTCGATCTATTATAGCCCTTGTTGCTACGCAAGGCTGGAGTCTTCATCAGATGATGTGAAGACCGCATTTCTGCATGGTGCGATAAAGGAAGAGATATATGTGGAGCAACCTTTGGGGTTGGAAGTCCAGGATCGGGACACCCATGTCTGCAGGTTGAAGAAAGCCCTCTATGGGTTGAAGCAAGCACCCAAAGATTGGTACGAGAGGATAGATAACCACCGATGAACTGGCTTCATCAGAGTAATGCTCTATCCAAACCTTTACTTCAAGGTTGATAGAGAAAAGCCTCCTCATTCGGTGTCGTATTTACCTAACTCTTCCCGACAGTATACCTCTCATTCATCAGTGCAAGAGGGAGCTCGCTGTTGAGTTCGAGATGAAGGACCTAGGACTGATGCATTACTTCCTAGGCCTGGAGGTCTGGCAGAGACCTGGCGAGATTTTCCTTTCTCAAGGAAAATACATTGTGAAGCTTTTGGAAAGATTTGGTATGGTGGACTGCAAGTCCGTGTCGACACCGATGGAGCTCAACTTTAAGAAGCTGAGCGGCAGCGCTGCTGGGCCCGTGTTAGCAAATCCTACGGAGTATCGTCAACTCGTAGGGGGCTCCGATGTTCTTAGTGAACACCCGTCCAGATATATGTTTTGCAGTGAACACTTTGAGTCAACAGATGGTTGAGCCTCATCACTTTCACTGGGTTGGTGCCAAGAATCTTCTGAGATATCTTCGGGGCACGATAAACCATGCGCTGAGATACACTGTCGGGAGTGTGACACTCCGTGGATATACTGATGCCGATTGGGCTGGCAGTGTGGTGGATCGTAAGAGCACATCAGGATGCTGCTTCAATCTTGGTTCCTCGCTTCGATATCATGGATGAGCAGAAGGTGCCTGTGGCTTAGCACCGTGGAGGTCGACTGACACGTCTCAGCAAGTATTGCCTGCTTTGTAGCATTTTGTTGCGAAAGCTCTTTACCGACTCCGTTCTCGGACATGTGCTAGATACCACCATGATACTCTGTGATACCCAGAGTGGGATTCGGTTGTCCGAGAATCTTGTGTTCCATGATCGATCCAAGCCTTTTGATATCAGGTACTACTTTATCCGAGATATGGTACAACGAGGCGTCGTAAGGCTCGATCATATAGGAACTTATGAGCAGGTCACGGTCATTCTCACAAAGCCCCCAGGGAAGGTCAAGTTCCTAACCTTCCGTGAGAATCTTGGAATCGTGGAACAACCCTATGTTGAGGGTCATGGTGGACGATGAGCTCTGAGAGCTCTGGGGGCTTTGGGGATAGCTTCTCGGAGCTATAAGCACACAAGGGGCTAGGTTTGCCGAACCTTGTGGTGCTTCTGCCCCACCATTATGATGTTGAGTTGGTTCACCTCTCATGATCTGTGCCCTGTATGCATCCTACTCATTGAGTCCCGGACTCATGGGAAGTACCTCTCATTTGGCTAGTGAGGTGGGAAAAGCTAGAGACCAGTAGAAAACACTGATGGATGCATCAGAGATTGTCATACTCTCTATGTCTAGGATGGCACCTGTCCAACCACTTGATCTGGGATCAAGTCTAGTGAGGTTTCAGATCTCCAACTGACTTCGGGTCAGGTAAACCAACTTCCGGTTGGTATGAGACTCTTTTTGAGTCCTATAGAGGTTTCAGACCTCTAGGCTGAATCTGTCAGTCGGGAATGATGTCTTTGTGACTGACCCACTTTTGTTCTGAAATAAAGAAGCCAACAAAGCAAGTTATGGCGGGATGACACACGATGTTTGGATGGCATAGGTGGATGGAGTTCTCCCTAGTTGAGAGGGAGTGTTAATTTTGGACAACTAGGTCCAAACTCCATGTTGTGATGCTCAGATGAAGATGCCAATATTTTTATTGGATTCCTCTTTCGGAGAGGTGCAAGATCGATCTAAAGATCATCTTGATCCGATGAGCAAAACATTTATTTTGAATTTATTCAAAATATGTGCAGGTCGGCCTGAAATGAAATGTAGGCTTGAAGCCCCAGTGGTTGTGTCACACACCCTCACTAATGGATATAAATAGGTCAACATTGGAGGTCATTTTCACTCATCCATCACATCACATCCTCTCTCCTCATCTGATTGGTTCGATCATCTATTGTAGTCTCTTCTTCACTCACACGTGGGAAAAACCAACAGCTAGGGTTTCAGACTATCTAGGGTTTCCAGCGCAGAAATCGACCAGCGTTGACTTTGATCAACGCTTGGTCAAATTGACCCGAAACTCTCCCTAAACTTCGATCTCATAAATACACATTTTTGGCACAAAAATCGAGGTTGTATGTTGACTTTGACTTGGCTACTTTGACTTTCTTGCTGCTACTGTTTGCGTTGACCGTTGACTGGGACAGCATTGACTTTCGTTGACTTTGGGTTGACTGATCTGGTTGTCCGTGAGGGTTGTGTGACACTTCTGGTTGGTTGACCATATTGAGACTTAGTCGAAGCTGAAGGCATTCACGTCGACCGCCGTAACGCACCCGAAACACACATATATATTTACTCGTCTTTGCCCATCTACCGTGTTGCTCCTATCCGCATTTTTTCACTTTCTCAAGCCTATGTGATTATCGCATCGATATTGGGATGCTAAAAGTGAAGTTGCACTACATAGAAAATTAGATTCACAAAAATTTACAATTTCCTTTCTGCCATTTCTTTTCAGCAATATAGTTTAGTTTCTTTTCAGTCATTTCCTTTTCTGCGAATTAAATTAGTTTCATTTCTGTCATTTCTTTTCAGCAATTTAGATTAGTTCCCTTTCTGTCATTTCATTTCAGCGATTTAATTTAGTTTCCTTCTGTCATTTCCTTTCTGCAATTTAGTTTAGTTTCATTGAAGTGTGACAGACTTCATTGAGAACCCTTAGAAATAGAACCCTTTCGTAAAGCGGAAGAGGATGACATGAACATAATGCATTTGCTGTATATATAGCACTGTCACCTCCAAGTTTGTACGAACCCCGTGTTGATAAAGTAGGGCAGCCCTTGGGAGTTGCAACACTCTTGGTGCAATACCAGGGCTCACCACAAGATGCTGATGCAAACAGGAAGACGTCATGATGAAAGACCATCACAAAAGGTAATTCTGATTTAATGTTCATTTCATCTTTTTGAATAATATCTGGATGGGCTTATGCAGGGCTGCCAAGGGAAGAATCTGTGGATATCTTCCACCACTAATGACCATGAGGCCGGATGAAAGATCCTTAAGGAAACATGGCATGAAGAAGGCAACATGGCATGAAGGAAGGCCAAATATGGACTAATGGATCACTTTCTGATGAAAGGAATGATGACGTGACTCATGAATGAAAGTGATGAATGGTCTGTGCCCTACGAAGAAATCCCGAAAGATGTAGACTCTATGATAAAGAAGAAATTCATGACATCAAAGGAAGGTGTTCTACAGGTAGCTGATTATCCCATGATCTCCACCTAAAGAGCTGTTGGACGCAAGTTCGTGGTCAAGAGGGAGCTGGGTGAAGTCCCTAGTTAAGAGGGGGCTTGGGTGCATTCCTTTTTATAGGAATGGGTACATTCCTTTAGTTGAATGGGTATGTCCTCCCTAAGTTGAGAGGGAGAGATAGACACATCATTCTTGTCTTCACTTGGGAAGACAAAATGGAGGATTGGTTAAACATCTGGCATCCGATAGTCTTTGAGGACGAGTTAGGGCATCAAGATAAGAGTAATTGTAGAGGACCGATATTCTTTGAGGACTGAGAATCCAAGGTAAGAATAGTCCTGATGGAATACACTTTGAGAACCTGGGTGGTGTATGTTTTGAGAGAGACAATGATGAGGGTGTCGATACATCATTGGTCTCACCAACATTAAGCTCTGATCTTGTGGAGAGATAGAGTTGTTAGTCAAGGCCTTGCTATCTGACAATGCTGGATGATATGATGTTATACAAATGGGTTACCAATCCAAATCTTCTTATGAGAATTCTTCAGATTGAGAATGACCAAGTACCTTGTGTAAGATTATGAATCCCTCCCTAGTTAAGAGGGAGTGTTGAAAATGTAACTAGGTTTAGTCTTCATAATGACATGTGTAACTGTGATTTTATGCAATTGATGTAAAGAAGAAAGTAAAATTATTTTTGTAATGCTTGGATCACGGGTTTCATGATCAAGGAATTTTATTTTTAGTTAAGGCTTTCATGATCAAGGAATTTTATTTTTAGTTAAGGCTCCCATTGTGAGCCTTTAGGGTTGGTCATCATGTCATAAAGTCTATTGAGTCAATGTCAAAGTGTGAAGACCCATTTAGGCATATTATACATTGTAAAAAGCAAAGTTTATTGTGTCACAATACCCTCCAAGACCTTGTCACAAGGCCCCCCCTCATGTCGACCTTCAAAAGTAGAAAACGATGCTTCTAGTATGGCAAGTCGGCTTATTTTGATGGACAAAACACTATATATAGGGAAACTTGGCCCCCATTCTAAGATACCATTTGATCAAGCAAGGAAGATAGAAAGATAGGTGCGAAGATCACAAGAAGAAGTCCTACCACCAAGTGAAGGAAGAAGGATCATCACCGAGCTTATTTTCTGATCTATTTTTGGGTTGATACTCTCTCAACGTGCAAAGATACAGTAATATATACTGTAGGAAGAACCGAGGTATAACAGTCATGTTAAGAGGGTAGATTTAACGAGAAAACAAGTTGACTCTTAAGCCGAGTGGAAGAAGAAAGAGACTCCATTTGAAGCGAAGGAAATTAATGAACAAAATTTCTCTCATGTGCTGCAACTAGGGTTTCTGAGGAGGCAGAAAAGTTGCAGGTTTGATTCAAGAAGTCGATATCTGAAGTATAGTTGAGAAAGAGGGAGAAGCCAACAATTTGACCATCATTGACTCAAGGAAGAGGAGAAAACCTTGTCACTTGGTCTTGGAGAGGTTAATAGATCAAGGGTCTTGGTCTTGGTATTCGTCAATTGAAGTCTCTATAAGAAGAAGAATTCGTTTTGGGTTTTCCTCTCAAGTTGTAGAGGTTTTGGCCTTGGCTGATCGCCTACATTCTGTCTCTTGTCTCTTTATTGTTTATGCTTTGGTAGCTGTTTGATGAAGAAGAACACTATAATAATCTAAGCAAAGAGAAGAACCTAATATAAAGAAGTTAAAAGCTTTCACAAGTAGTATCATTGATAGAGAAATCACCTAATTCTAATGCCCTAGATTTCTCAACATAGCTCAATATGTAATTATGCCAAAATAAACCCACACTTGTGAGCCGTAAGCCTCTAAATGATGGCATCATGCCCTTTTTGGCTCCAAATGCCATGTCACTGTGAGAGGAAGGTTGAAAGTGTTTCCAAGCATCGTGATCATCCATAATCTGAGGAGTAATCCTCAAATCCATCGTCAAAGCAACTCCAGGGGTCTCGAATCACGCTAAGGTGCCCCCACGTCATCTCCATGGGTCTCCAATGGTCAACGTAGTGCTCCTCCTCTCTAGTGTTAGGGCTCCTTCAAGTGCAACAAGCCTTCCTCAATATGTTGTTTTTCCACAGTACTGAAATCTAGGTTAGGGTCTTAGAATCACTTATACTACCAATCCAAATACCACAACAAACTACTTTGCATAGCGAAATATAAACAATAGTAAATCAACACGTGCACAGATATACAACTTTTTACAATTTTCAATAACCCAACTTCGTTATATTAACAAACTGTAATACAATTGTCTAGGGCTACCGTACCAGGGATAATGGCCCTCATACATCCACTGATACAAAGATATACAAATAGGGTTTGGCGTCTATCCTTCGACAACCATTCTACCCTGAACAAGATACACTGACTGTCTAGGTGATCTAGCGCGCTCTCTCATCTCCTGTTGGCCGTACCCTGAACGCATCTACCGAGTCCTTTGGCTCCCACTTTGCAGCAACTCCAACTTACCTCTATCACTGAACCGACTCCTTTAGGTCACTGAACACAACTCCAATTTTCCGTCTAGCTGATCATTCGTCTATCAATAAATCAACACATTGGGTGTTCACATCTGCCCACTTGCTGCTCCTTTGTCCTTCAAGAAGTCAACACCTTTGGGTCTTCTGTCCCATTAGCTACTCCTTAGTCCTTCAAGAAATCAACACCTTTGGGACTTCTTGCTCACTAGCTACTCCTTAGTCCTTGAAGAAGTCAACCCCTTCGCAACTTATTGCCCACTACCTGCTTCTTAGTCCTTCAAGGACACAACTCTGAGGGACTTTATTACCACTATTGCCTTCCCGTGCTGCTTGATGAAGACAAACTTAGGGCATGGAGTGCTGCCCTTCTACACACTGCAAATGTCCTTCTTTGTCAGTGAACTAGGGCTCATTCGTAAGCCTACTTGGCTGCCCTTAGTCCTTCAAGAGACAAACCCTTAGGCTCCTTCAACTCCACCCTTCTTACAACTGTCAATGTCCTTCTTGGCAAGCTATCTATGTCAGCAAAAACACCTTGCCGCTTCCCTCCAACATACCTTCTAGATGTCCCTCAAATATGTCTTGAACTAGGACCTCGTCCTCTAGTAAAACATCACAACAAGAGAGCAACCATACCTTTACAATTTGCTATTTTTCTTGTCCTGTAGTTCTATCCTTCCTCTACAATCTCGACCCTCTGGGTAGGGCTAATTGTAAGAATTATTACAACCTGTCCTCTTGGCCAGCTATGCTACAAAGTCTGAGGCTTGTTATCTCCAAACAAGCCTCCTAACTCGCTATCCCTTAGAAGCCTTATTGCCCTCCTGTTTAGCTTTTGGTCCCTCCAAAAGTCTGCTAAAGGGATGCGACCTGCAACTAGGGCATCTCAGAAGTTCAGACCCGATTCTTTTCATGGGAAACTCCTCCAACCTTGGTAGAAAACTTCCCTACTTGGCTCACGTCCTTCGCTGGCTGCTTCTGCTCCTCATGTGGCTCAAATAGTCTTTCAAGATAAGCCCAAACAATCACCTTCCTCCCTCGCTTGGCTTCCTAGAGCTACAACCTATTTCAGAGAGGTGTCTTGTGACGTTTTCACACTTTGGATGTGTCTATCAAGCCTCCAACTCTCTCTTATTTATATGATTCTCCTTAGGCTTCAACGCACTCCTTGAGGGCACACTTCTAAGCCAACCGATTTGTCTTTTGTGCCACAAACCCTCTTGAAAACACATAAAAATTATTATCTCCATTTCTACAAGGCATATATTGGTGCTTCAAGTGGCCCGTTGCTCCTCTAAGGGTGCCCTATATTCTCTAAATGCCAAGTGTCCAAATCTACTAGTGGTTCCACACCCACAAGCTAGGGTGCAAAGCCCACATGCTTGGGTTCTTAGCCCACAAGTGCGCTTGTGATGCCAATTTCTCCACAACCCTGTACCCTAGGGTTTGGAGTACCCTCCCAAGCTACAAATCTCAACACAATCATCCTAGGGAAGACCATCCTCATCCAGCCTCTGAATCATGGTGTGCCCATAAGGTAGTGTTAAGGCCAACTTGGGGGTTTGTTGGGTTCAGTGGTGCAATCATCAAGATTCCTTTGTGCCGAGCCAAAGAATATCAACATCTTGGGTCTTGGGGGTGCTTTAGGATGTGCATCAATTGCTCAAGTCATCATAATGCCCAATGCTTTTATGTAGGTGGGAAATGCTGCATCCGCTATGTCATCAACCTCTTTGTAAGGCCTGCGTACATGTGTAGTGGGTGCCCTTAAGGCCAGTGCCACTATGGACCACCTGGCAAGACCAACTTAAATTCAAGTGAAAAAACATTTTTTTAGAGACTAAGATCATATAAGCATCTAAGTGGACCAAACTTGCATGTTAAGGGCATATTAATACTTCAAATTGAGATCACCTTCCATTATCTAACTAGACGAAGTCTCATAAAGGTGTTCCCTACCTTGGTAGGGGTGACCAATAGTCAACCTTATTAGGTGCTTCCAAGTCCCAACCGGAGGTTACATTTCCAAGGTAACCCTTCAATCAATAGGTGTTGGTGTAAATGAATGGCAATGGAGGGGGAAAGGCTTCATGGCAAAGTGCCATGGTTAAGGGAACTAGCTAATGGGAGTCCACATCTTGATCGTATAGATGTAATAGAGGGAGCAATTGTGGAGGCATGAGTTACCTTATTCCACCTGCTTTTTCCACCCCTCTAGTGCGCCTTTTACTTCTTTTTGATAATGCTTTGGTTGTGGGTGCATAGCTCAAGGGTTAGAGCTTTCTCTTTATGATATGGCATTTAATTTTACCCCTTAAGATGAGACAATTTATCGCTCATCAGGATTGGTACGTGCAAGTGTTCCTTGTAAAGGAGCATCAAGTACTTAGTAACCAGGTGATGGCTAATGAGGTGGGTAGAGTTCATGTTAGGCTGTTGCCCACATGCTAATTAATGTCCCGACCATCTTTTGCATTTTTTCTTTCTTTTTCTTTTATTGTGGCCATCTTATGCTTTTCCATTCTTTTAGCTACATTAACATCTAGGGCAATGTTTCTTGGCCCTACTCAACTATGTGGATAGGAGAGTGCCAAATCTTAACCAACGACAAGTTGGACCCGAAGAATGGAGATGGCATATGAGGGGTTCATAATGTGACATGGAAAGTGTCAAGTATGGTATAAGGGATAATAAACGCGCTATTTCAATCTAGGTTTTCCAAGTAGTTCCCCTCTTATAACCCTAATGCCTCAAGGGAGGTCCTATTGGACTAGGGCTAAAGATTAACCCCGCTTGGTAAGGTGAGAGAACATACTTAGTATTTACCGTCAAGATTGGTCAATCTTCTAGGTCACGCCTTTATCCATACTAAATGCTAAAGCATTCAGGTATAAGCACTTGATTGCAAAATGATTAAAGTACCTTTTGAGTAGCTACCCACCTCCATTTAAGAGGAATGTCTGATGGTGAAAGGTGCATGGCTGATGCAGATGGCAGAGGCACATGACATATCATTATCAAGAAGTGAATGTTAGGGCTTGATGGTTGATTGGTTGTCAAATGTAGGAGAAAAGTTCTCCTATGGGATTACCCATTTTGGTGGGTAACAAGAACATAAGGTGGCCATCCATATTTGCATCAACCTTATTCCTAGACTATTGTCCATTGAGCAAGAGAGATTATGTGACTAAGTTTTGACTTTGCTAGAATTGATAGACATTGATGGTGATCACTAACAATAAGTCACTTGAACTTGGTGTGAAAATTCGGTTACCTGAATCCTATTGCAGCAATTGATGTTAATTCTTCTAATTGTTAATTTACTCAACAATTTATCTGCTGTTTCCTATGACAAATATCGAATTAAATACACTGCAACCTACACAAATATACTGTGGAAGAAATAAAACGCTGGAAAAAAATATATGCACACACACAAAATTACACCGTTATTTTTGGACCAATGTCCCCGGAAAAACCCAATGGGGAAAATCGGAGCAACAATTGAGGGTTTTGTTATTATGTAGTATTGAAATATGAGTACAAATAATGGATGCCCAAACTGGCAATCCAAAAAGAGAAAAACTAGCAAAAATATCTAGTGAGGAAATTCCTCACTCCACAGACGATTCCGACACTGACCTCAACTCGAAATTGAGCTGTCCCCAACTGCCTCTATGCAGTCTCTGTGTCACTCTACCCAGTCTCTGTGTCACTCTACGCAGTCATTGCATCCCTCCAGCTCGGACCAGCGTCACCTCTCACTGTCTTGTCAGATGCTGTTTGGGAAACAGATTTTCCTGGCCTATGGAACCTCTGTCTAGCTTCTGGCACTGAATCTCGCCTTCTCCCCAATAAAACGAAATTTGCCCCTAGAGAGTACTCCACTGCCTCATTGTGGCACTCTCTGCCTCTTTGCAAATGTACTTGCTGGATTTGGAAATCTTCCTCCGACTTCACTATCTATGCCCCTCTCTCACTGCTTCGATCTCACTAAATCACTTCCGGCAACACACAACTGCTACTCTGGAAATCGATTTCCCAGCAAAATCGAATGCTCAACCGATTTTGTGTGTCTTCTCCAAGCCCCATCGACTTCTTCTTATAACCCTCTGTTGAGACTTCAACAACCACGATTAAATCTTAATCGATAGCTAGGATTAACTAGAAATCGATCCATGTACTTTTCTAGAAAATTCTCACCATGACTTAATTAATTATGATTAATTAATCATATTCCCTAAATTTAGACTTAGGAAGTCTTGGTTATCGGGTGCAAGTCTCAGAAGTGATGATTGATGCTATGTGACTCATTTCACTAGTTTCAATCCCACTTCTTCACCCCTGTGAGCATCACCCGATGCAATGAGTGCTAAGTGGACTATTCAAAAATCATGAAAAATTAGATAGTTACGACTACCTCTCATGGAAATGATCATAGATGAATGACTTACTTAACGCAGTTTAATCCCAAAAAACGATATCTAATATAGTGCACTGTGGAAACCCCTCAATATTAAAAATCGACTAATAAATCTAATTAAGTCGTCTCTAGGTGGAATTTCTAGAAACAATTTCTGGATTTTGGAGAATACATGTATTCTATCCTCTCTACCAAATCTCGTGGATAGAACACATCCTATGCTACGAAAACTAACACTCCCTCTTAGCGAGGAATGTGTTCTAGTGTTGCAACCCACTGAAACAACACCCTGTCTCTGCACCATCTCCTGTCACGTTGCTGATGTCTGGCTATTGTTGCCCACCAACCACTGCGCAACTCTGATATGCACTGCATCTGTGTTACTGCTAACCCTGCTGAATTGCTGCCAACACTGCATCTGCACTGCAACTTTGTTGCTGCTGTTACTGCAACATCTGCAACTCTCTCTCATCTGCTGCTGCTGCAATTGAGAACTATCCAAAATATCGAACCATCTGTGTTTAGTATGATGCATCTGTCACCCGAGTCTTGACTGCTTCTAGTCTCTCCGCTGTCACTGAAGCCTCTCTGCTGCTGTTGACTCTGCACTGTGCCAACTTCACTGCTGCCAATTCTGCACTACGCTGCCCAATATCTGACTGCTACTAGCCACTGCATCTGTCACTTTGGCATCTGACTGCACCAACTGCCACTGGTCCATCCTGCTACTACGCACTGTGGGCTCCCATAGCAAGGTATTGATTCAAGGGGTGGACCTCCTCAAGAATCCTGCCCAACCTATAGCACTCTGGGGCTACAAAACCAAGTCACCCCACCTCACTCTTGGAGGGATGTCTCAAAAAATGGTGAAGTCTTCGTCCAGCCTGGAGGACAACCTATCAATCTTGGCTAAAGCTGCCTGTTGGTCCTGCTTCTCCTCCTTGTCCTTCTTCCTGAGAGGACATTGAGTGTTGTAGTGGCCTAGCTCGCCACACCTGAAGCACTTGACCTTCAACAAGTCCTTTTTCTTCCTACGCTGCTCCCACTGTCCTTGACTGGGACCCTTCGATGCGAGGGCCACATTCTCCTCTTCGTTTACCTCCTTCGATCCACCGTTGTTGATGCCATTGATGTGGCTCTTCATCAGATCTCGCCTCCGATCCTCTTGTTGCAAGTCTGTCCACATCCTGTCCCATCTTGGCAAGGCTTCTCTTCCCAAAATACTTTGGACAAACACTTGCCATTCTTCTGAGACTAAGTTGAGAGCTACTTGTACCAACTCTGTAGGTTGAGGCGCTAACCCTACGAATGCTAGCTCATCTTGGATCTGCTGAAACTTGGTAAGGAAGGGGTCTATGTGCTCCCCTTTTTGTATTTGGGTGCATCTCAACTTTTCTTCTAAGTACATCTTCTGTTGCTTGGAAGATCCTTGGTATAGAGTGGAAACAGAGTCCCACATCTCTTTGGCTGTGCCCAAAGCTGTTATGTGAGATACCACATGATCCCGAACTCCATCAAGGATCAATCTCTTCGCCTTTTCCATCTTCTCCTTGTACTGCTTCAGCTAATCTGGATTTGTGGGGACAGCTACCGCGTTATCGATAAATGCTTTGAGATCATAATAATCTAGAAGGAAGGAAATCCTTGCCTTCCAAATCACATAGTTGGAGGCTCCGTCCAACCTATCCTGATCTCGCAGCCTGGCTGTTGCGATCTCAACAAAATATGCGAAAACCTCCTCTTCTCTTCTGCACAGCTGTTGCTAGGCTCTACGCACTCCCTTTTGGAGTGAGTAACGCTGCTCACAACGACTGCTGATCTGCAAGGGAAGTTGAACTTCCGAGGCTAGAAGTTCCCTGAGGAAAATTTTCCCTTAGTGTGTGCTCTTTCTTCCACCCGATGCTATTTTGCTCTAGCAAACTGCTGCAAAATAACTGCGTCCAGCTAGAGATTTTCTCTGCTATAAAAAATATCGCTGCTCCTTCTGCCTCTAGTAATCCTCGATCTGGAGAAATCGGATTTCTCTATCGCTCTCTTAGAGAAATTGATTTTCCTCAAGAAATTGACCCTCTTGGCCAAGGAACTGCGCTGCTTTTGGGGGTTTCGAACTGCTGCTCATGCAGAGCAGCGAACCTCCTCTTTCCTTCTGCTACTGAGCCCTCCAATTGATCAACTGCACTCTAATACCATGTGAAAATTCAGTTACCCGAATTCTATTGCAGCAACTGATGTTAGTTCTTCTAATTGTTAATTTACTCAACAATTTATCTACTATTTCCTGTGACAAATTTCGAATTAAATACACTGCAACCTTCACATATAAACTGTGGAAGAAATAAAATACTGGAAGAAAATATATGCACACACACAAAATTACACTGTTATTTTTGGACCAATGTCCCCCAAAAAACCCAATGTGGGAGAACCGGTGCAACAGGTGAGGGTTTTATTATTATGCAGTAGTAAAATTTGAGTACAAACTATAGATGCCCAAACATGCTATCTAGACATAGAAAAACTGGCAAAAATATCTAGTGAGGAAATTCACTCCACAGAGGAATTTGACACTGACCTCAGCTCGAAATTGAGCCGTCCTCAACTGCGTCTGCGCAGTCTCTACGTCACTCTACTCAGTCACTACGTCCCTCCAACTCTAAACAACGTCACCTCTCACTGTCTTGTTAGTTGCTGCCTGGGAAATAGATTCTCTCGACCTTTGGAACCTTTGTCCAGCTTCTGGCACTGAATATGTAATATCCCTAATTTTGATTTTTCCTTTAATAGGATTAACGAAGTTTATTGGGGGAGTGTTAAGCATAGCACAATTTTGTAATTTGGGCATTGGAGACATTTTTGGTACATGGGACTTATGAGAAATCGAAAATCTCAACCTTAGTGGAATGTGGGGGTCACCCCTCAAGGAAAAATCGATTTTGTGGTAAGGAGATCAAAATATTTGGATGAGGGACCCACAAGGAAAGGTGAAGCAACAATTATAAATAGAGGGTTGAAGGCAGCATTGAGTACCTTTTGATAATTTGTCATTTTACACATTGTTGCTCAAGCTGTTCAGTTGAGTCACAGGTGTTGTTTAGCACTAGAGGTTTCCAAGGGGAAATATCACCCTTTTCTTCAGTGGACCACGAGTGCCACCCTAGGGAGGCAAATTCTACTCATCTTTGGTAGTTGGGAGGATACCACGCAAATACCACACATTTCTGGTTCAACTGGGACGCAGGAAAGGAGCCACATAGTTCTTGTTGGAGAGTGGTGCCGAAGATAGGGGCTACATTGTTGTTGAAGCATTCCTTGACCAAATTCCAGGCAAAAAGAGAAGGATTTACAAGAGTAGGAGGTATTTCAACAATACGAACTTTTGGAGCAGGGGCTTGCATCATCTTGCGCAGGAACTGCGCATATTTTTGTGGGGCCAAGTGTGGTGTGGCTTGTGAAAGGGATTGAGGAGCTGGGGTTGTTTGGAATTGGATTGAGGGAGATCATGGAGGATTTTCCAGCATTTTGGTGGAGCAACAAGCCCAACATCTGCTACAGGTTACAGTTTCTGCTTGTGGAGGAGGGCCAAACATTTTGGGGTCAATTTTGGAGCGTCAAACTAGGCAAGCCCTTTCTGGGTTTTTCTGGGTTTTTGACAAGGATCTCAGAAATGATTTGGCAGAATTTTCTGGGTAGATTCGAGGGGTCAAACGGGGGTCCCAACTCAACCAGGAGCTGGAGGAGCTAGGGGGAAATTGGGCCGAAATTCCGAGGTCAACATTTGGCCAATTACTTTGTGGGTTATTGGAGGGGAGCTCGGGGTTAATTTCCCGGAATTTTCTGAGCACCGGAGGAGGCCCTAGCAGCCATTGTTTGCAGCCAACAATGTAGTTTTTCACTGGGTCAACGCAAAGATTGTTGGGGATAGCCACATTACATGTTAGAGCAACCAATTTCATTACCTGGGCTTTGTTAGCTTGCCTTGGGCAAGACCAGGTGCATGCTTTCTGATATTACCTTTGTACCCAACATTTATATTAATAAAATGGCTCAGCTCAATGCAGTTTATGGAGATTTTTGGGTGTTTAATGTGTTGTAAATTTTGTGTGTGTGTTTTTTACTATGCTTGCTTTGTTTATCATTGTAAATTTCCATAAGGAATATTACAGAATCTTGCCTTCTCCCCAACAAAACGGAATTTGCCTCTAGAGGGTACTACGCTGCCTCATTGTGGCACTCTCTACCTCTCTCTGCCTCTCTGCAAATGTATTCTCCGGATCTGGAAATCTTCCTTCGGCTTTACTATCTTTGCCCCTCTCTCACTGCTTCCATCTCACTGAATCACTTTCGACAACACATAACTGCTACTCTGGAAATCGATTTCCTAGCAAAATCGAATGCTCAACTGATTTGGTGTGTCTTCTCCAAGCCCGATCGACTTCTTATAATCCTTCGTTGAGACTTCAACGACCATGATTAAATCTTAATCGATGGCTAGGATTAACTAGAAATCGATCCATGTACTTTTCTAGAACATTCTCACCATGACTTGATTAATTCTGATTAATTAATCATATTCCCGAAGTTTAGACTTAGGAAATATTAAAAACTGACTAATAAATCTAATTAAGTCGTCTCTAGGTGGAATTTCCAGAAATGATTTCTGGGTTTTGGAGAATACATGTACTCTAGCCTCTCTACCAAATCTCGTGGCTAGAACACATCTGATGCTACAAAAACTAACACTTGGTGGGTATCCATGTTGATTCTTCAAGGCTACATGGGAATTTGTTGGGCTTGACCTTTTCAATGTGAACAAAAAATATGTTTGCAAGAACTTTTTGGGTGTATATATCAACAAAGGCTTAATTAAAGTTATTCCTAAAGTAAGCTATCCAAAGCTTATTACCAGCTGATGATCAAGAACCCTTTTGAATGTTTATTATAAGTCCCTAGACAAAGCTTTGGCCCTACAAATTCACCATATCATGCCACGAATAATTATACTGGAAAAAACATGTTAAAATTCGTTGAAACCTTTAAACTCTCCTTTTAACACTTTCCAAGGTTAAAATCCAAGGAATGTTTGTGGTACGAAGTATATGGAAAGGTTGGGAACCCATCAAGCGTCATCTTACCTAGAAGGTGACTGCTTGTGAATTGACCTATCCTTTAACGAGCATTGCATTTGATGGTCACCCATCATGCAATATGATCACAAACATTTAGCAGAAATCACCTATTTTTTGGCCAAGCGTCTTCTCACAAAGAGGATTGTTAAGGTTGAGGATCTTTTTAATGTCCATACTTAAGACTACAAACAATGGCTGGATTTGAAATCGAAGTTTCAATTTAATGCCACATATATGCTCATCATTAAGTGAGTTAATGAACATAGCACAAATGTTTTGTTTCTCAAGCCTAGCCTACCTTCCCCATTCACTTAGTGGAATTGCTTAAAAGGGTTCAAGAAATATAGGTTAGCTGATGCTTATTGCTGGTTTAGTTCTAAACTAGTTTTATAATTTAAATGTTTAGCTAAATAAAGTATGGATGATTCATTCGAAACAAACAACTTGGATGTCTAGACTCTAGAATGTTTGGAGGCCATATACTGAATTGAAGAAAGCAGTTTTTGCTTGGTGCTTTATTTTGGGCACTGTTCATCTTGTTCAACACTTCTAGGAGTTGTGCAACATAAATGCCCTTTTTGTCACAAGGATGAAAGTGTAAAGTTGTTACATTGGTTTGTCCTTTTGCTAAGTTAGCCTGGGAATGGGCATCGAATCTTTGTTGTTAAATCTCGCCTGCCTCCATTTCTTGGAACTTTGCCCTTCTTGGACAAGCTCCCATGGGTCATCAAGTTTGATGTAGCATGGCAACTTCTTAGAACAAAGCTCTTGTTTTTATACGGAAAAAATGAATGAATGTGTATTTGAAAATATTCATTGCTGCAAGTTTACCTGGTTTGATGGGACTTAATTTGTGCCAACCTCCACTTGTAGATTTAGGTGCAAGTTAGTAAGATGAACCTCAAGTTGGCACATCTTTGGAGGCTTTAGGAACACTAGGAAGTGTCTCTTTGGACAACGATCTGCATCTCTGTATAGGTTCATTCTTAAATTGGTTTGGTCCATTCTCGTAGATCTTTCAGACAATGTCATAGGGTAGGTGAACTAGTGAGTGAATGTGATGAGTGCCATAACAAGGAAAGGCATAGCAAGCATATCCTTCTTGGCCTAAAAATTATAAATCTCCTCAGTTAGAGTTGGAGAATTCCATGGAGAAGTGCCTTGAGCAACAATACAATGATGAATGTGACCCTGGGCCATTGTTCAATGAGCTAATATATAATGGGTGGGGCCCAAATCCTAATGATGGAGATCCTCCACTAGGCACGGGGGCTATATGTGCTGCTGCTTGACGTCTATCTTTATTATGGCTAGGTGGTCAGCTATTCAGTTTATTTTGTTCTTGGTTTCTAGCCTAGGTGCTAACAATTTCACTTTGTTTTGATTAAGAGCTTAGGGAATGGCTTTTTCCAATTTTTGATGTAGCCCTTGTGGCAATTGATAGATGCTAGGTTCTTTTTCTTGTGGAATTTGTTGTTTGTGGCCTATTTTTTAGTTGTAAAGTGCCATGTACATATCATTTATATTAATAGCTTAAAGGAAGGATTTTATTTAGAAAATGTTTAGGCCAATAGTCACTATAGCTATTTTTTCTTTTTTTTCCTAATTCAAAGGACTTTATTTTGGCTTGTTAGTCCTGCAATCTAACCATATAGCTCCTGTAATGTAATGTGTTTATTTGTTATGTATGAAAATGAAGCTTGTTCATTAATTTTTAGGGAAATTCATTCATTCAATATACATTGCTTTCTCTTTATGAATGCTTCTGATCGACTTGTGCCAATGGTACCATCCTATACAGGATTTTAATGAAGTAGATAGGTCTCACAACTCATAGAAAGTATTCTTAAGCTAAGCAATCGTCATTGGGGGTATCTGTTTTTCCAAAGTTGCTTAATCTTACACCTAGGATCAATTGCGATAAACTGCTTGCTTATGTGGGCATGCCAACCCACTAGGGCTGAAAATGTCTTTGTTGGGATTTGAACCTTCGTTGGGGAACTAACAATACCTTTGTTTTAATAACCAAATAAGCCGCTGTTGACACTTTTTGTTTTGTTTTCTTAAATATAGTGGTCTAGAAGTTGATTTACTATTTTTTCCTTGAAGGTAAATCTTGTTAGTTTTTCCCCATGCTCTTCCTTGTAGGTTTTACAAAACAGTCTTTTTGAGAGCTAATGGTTAGTTATTCTTTGCTATAGATGGACATTAATCAAGTGATTTGGGGAGTGTAAAGACTATATTTTGCTTCATATAAGGTAAATCATACAACATTCTTTAAGGATGTAATTGCAATTCAACCTCCAATGCTTATCACGGAGGTAGTTGATAGATGCTATGTTCTTTTGCTCATGGAGGCTGTTTTTTGTGGCCTACTTTTTGGGTATTAAAAAAGTTGTTTGGGGCCTGGGCCAATATCCACTATTACTACTTTTCCATTTCTTCTTATTATAAGGATTTTATTTTGGCTTGTTATTCATGCAATCCAACTATATAGTTCCTCTCAAGTAATGTGTTTATTTGTTACGTTTGCAAATGTAGCTTGTTCCTAAATTCAATGAATATTCATTCATGCAACACACATTGTTTTTTCTTGGTGAATGCTTTAGCTCAACATGTGTAAGTGGCACCATCCTATATAGGATATTAATGAAGGAGATACGTCTTCCAACTCACATAGGCTATTCTTCAATGTGTAGTCACGATTGCGGGGTAACTATTTTTCCAAAGTCACCTTTGTCTTGTACAAGTACCCAACTGCAATAAACTGCCTGGTTATGCAGGCATGCCCACCCATTAGGGGTGAACATGTCTCTTGGGGGTTTGAACCTTGGTGGGAGTAATAAAAACACCCTGCTTTAACAACCAATCAATTCCTTGTTGATGCTTGTTTTGTTTTCTTAAATATAGTTGTCTAGAATTTGCTTAAGCTTTTATCTTCTTATTTTTTCTCCCATTCTCTTCTTTTTAAAA
Organism: Pinus albicaulis; assembly: GCA_034641835.2. Lineage (NCBI taxonomy): Eukaryota > Viridiplantae > Streptophyta > Pinopsida > Pinales > Pinaceae > Pinus > Pinus albicaulis. Next base: position 484,898,961 of record CM076580.1, read on the forward strand.
TTTTTCTGAATGTATTCTTTTTGAGAGCTAATGGCTAGTTATTCTTTGCTATAGATGGACATTGATCATATGGTTTGTTAAGCAGAAAGACTAATATTTTACTTCATATAATGTAGATCATGCAACATTCATTAAGGAGATCGCTGTGGTTCAGCCTCCAATGCATCTCAACTATCTTTTAGACATCTTGCAGGCCAAAGGTAAATTTCTTTTATTGAGCTCCAATGCATATTAAATGTATATTTATAACACACATTATGTCAAATAATTTTGATCAATAAAGAAGCTAGCCATGATTATCTCGCTTGTCAATTTTAATTTTCTAGCTTGAACTTAGTCGGGTGTTTTCTTTCATAGACTTATCCTTTGGCCTCATATAGACATCATATTTGGTTTCTAGTAGTTTTTAAGATAGCTAGCGAACAAAATCTGAAATCCAAATGACTGAATATTAGAGAGTTCTTTCAGAGTTCTAAAGAACCATTACACTGCCATGTTTAAGATGCATATACATTATAATGTGATTAAGATGGCTAGTTTTGCAAGATATTGGTATTTTAGAACTTAGATTTGGTGTCAATTTTATAGGAAGAAAGTGGTAAAATTTTAATGTATATCAATTTTCCACCACCAATTGTTTTATGTCAACTATCTAAGTTGGTTCCTCATCTATAAAAACGGGCATAGTAATATGTATTTTTCTCAATCTGTATTTGATCGATGCTCAATGTGTACTATGATATTTGCATTGACTTTCTTGCTTGTCTCCAACTTGTCAACATGGTATTGGAGCTGCTCTAATTCTAGGTACTACCTCCTGGATCTGCATAGAAGATATGTCTAATTGTCCAAGGCACAAACCCTAGGGAAACTTTTGGAAGTTCCATCCATTGTCATTTTAGTAGAACACTTTAGGTTGACTCTCCTCCGACACAAGGGGGGCTTTCTTCATCAGAGAAGATATTTATAGGAGGCTTGTACTGGTCACTTAGATAATCCGTGAAGGTGGGTTATGTCCAAAGATGGCCTTCCATGCTAAGCACTTCATGTTTATGAGGGATGGATTTAGTGTTCAAGCAGATTATACACTTCACCCTTACTCTTCAGATTCCTTTGGGTGAGTTTAGAGTTGGCTCTCATAGATTGCAGATTGAGGTTGACCATTGGATTGAATGATTAGACAAGTTTTCCTAGCTATGTCATCTCTCATAGGTTGAGATCGAGGAGCACTTCATCTTCTATTGCTTAAGTTTCTATGCGATCCCATGATGATTCCATTGTCTTTTCAAAGAGCTATGGTGCTGGGAAGTTTCTTTAGGTACCCTAACGAGAGGTGTCTAGTCTTATACATGTAGGAGGCCCTTATCTCCACTCTTCCATCCTCCAACCACATGCACGTCTTGGACCAGCTCCACCAAACATCATTTCCTTCTTTTATTGTGCTCCATACTAGGGGCACCAAATGACAATTGCATAGAGATGACCCTCGATTAGTGAGGACACAGGGCATTATTTCTACCTCCATGAGACCCTAATGGAGTTTCCAAACTAGACTTCATATCAATAGATAAACCAGTCACCAGATGATATCTTCTCGACCACAACAATGGGTTCTTCCTTATAGATAGCAACACAATACTCATTCCAGCTCCTCTTCCGATTCTTCTTCTAAACAAATATCTATTTTGAGTTTTCTCCATTCGGTCTTGGACGTTAGGAGAGAGGGTTCTAATGGACTAGGTAAGCCTTGTACAACTAGTGCCATAGACTCGAGATCAAATTATCTTGTATATGTCTGTCCTGGATTTCCTCTCCATCTTTGTAATTAGCTTTCTAGGTTTCAGATTAGACTTCGAATTAGCTTTCTGTATTAGATTTCATTCGATTTTATGGCCAATTTTTACTTTTATATAGGAACTGCTTTAGTGCTATGATTTGTATAGAGATCATTGTCCCTAATAGTCCCATTGACCTACTTTAGTGGTCATTTATTGGACATTAATACATTTGTCTTATCTTATCTTGTCTTATCTCCTATTACCCCTCAATTTCATGTCAAGATGGATACATTTTTTTTGCCAGATTGTCCCAACATTTTAGCTGATCTTGTGCATGTTTTAAGATGATGTTTGAGCCTGTTGTCTCATGATTAGTTGCACCTTCATGAGTATTGCATTATGTAACATGATGAACCAAAAGTTGTGACCATGTATCTTATATATTGGCACTAGACCATTCTTAGTGATCCATGTAAAGTGTTTTTATTACTTAGGTGGTTTCTTTGTGTCGTTGTTGTTTGTCATAACCTATTGTCTTAGTCCTTGTTACTGCAAAATATAGCACACTAGCGCAAAGCCTCTCTAAACAACCTATATTGAGAGCAACAATGGGAGATTTACCACTATTACCGGATCAACTACTCCCCTCATTTTTGTGGTTGAATACAATCTGCCACAAGGGAGGCTTCCCTAGTAGATATTAGGGATCAAGTAACCCATTTAAACTTAGGCTAACTTTCCCCTAAGGGTTCTACAACAAGAATCACCCAAGCACAAGTATGCAACAATTAGGTTTGGGTGATTTGAGGTATAATTTCAAGAGAGTGAGTTCAAAGGTCTCTATGACTAAATCTAGAAGGCCTACTTTGAGCAATAGAGACTCAAATATGTTCCGAAACACAAGAAATCAAGAAATTACACTTTGCTGTTATAAATTAGGGTGTCAGTCATCAATTTACGATGTACAAATATTTTATAACATCAATAAGAAAATAGCCGAAGAATCTATGATAAACAAGTGAAAAATTAAGGCTAACTAATAAGCAAGAGAATAAATTACAACGCATTTTCTTGGTGGAAAACACATATGACAACAAGATAAACCCTAGGCGTCAATGCTAATTTATGGCTGAAAATTGCGTGTAAATTGATATTTTTACTTTTATAAATGAATGCATACAAGTTCTAACTCTAGGAGAATAATATCTAAAGCAAATAATGCTAAAAATTGAATGATTTTGCTATAAGCTCACCCTAATTTACCCTATAAAACATATACTATTTTTTTTAGGGTTTTTAATGGGTTTGACATAAGAGATAAGACTAGTGCCTTTCTCAATCAAGGGCTATTCGAGTCTAGGAGTAAAAATCTATGGAAGAATAAATATGGATGCAGATTCAAAGAAATTGAGGAAGAGAAACTGTTAAAATTGGCAACTAGGGCCAACTAGCACTATTGGTCAACTCATTTGTTGGAGATGATTATTGCATTGAATTCCTCTTTTCGAGAGGACCAAAATCAACCTAAATATCACCTAAATTGGATGAGGAAAAATATTTATTTATTCAAAAGGAATCCTCCAAGGCATGACCTTATCAAGGCGGGAAAAATCGAAAATATGAAATTTGAATTTGCCTCCACAAGTGTCAAGGTCGGCTTCACCTCCATAAAGACAAAACGTCATGTCTAATTGTATATAAGGGCATCCTCCAACCTCATTTCATCCATCCAAAAATCTCTCAAGTGATACCTCTAAAAGAGATGCAGCTTGGAGAAGCTAGGAGAACGTGATGTTTGGGTTTGTTCTTTGGGTACTTTGTCTCCCACAGGTTTGAGTTAATAGAAGGTGTTGATTTTTGGGTAGCATCGAATGTGCTTTAGCTCCGAAACTTTGTGGAGGGGCTAGGACACATAAGATCTCCAAGTCCCAGAAATCGTTTGGAGAAATTCCACCTGGAGCTTAAGTTATTCAAATAATTAATTATTTTAATGGGGACCCTAATTCTAAACTTAGGTAAATTAAATAATTAAACAATGTCCAAGTCCCCTGGAGGTGGGAGCGAGGGGGCGAGGGAGCGGCCTATGCAAAAGGTCCCTACCGATTTTCAGGAAAAGTGGGGGGACGTCGGGGTCATAAAAATTATAAAATATATATATATATATATATATATATATATATATATATATTAATATTATAATATTATATATGATATATCATTGAATAATATAATATTATTTTTCATTTTTCTTTTTGCAAGGAATGTATATACAGGTAATAGCCATCATACACTTACATCATGAAAGATTTAGATAAATGATAAATGATAAATGATAAAATTTAAAATTTATAAATCGATGAATGATGAATGATGAATCATCTAACTGAAACAAATTTAAAACTTAAAACTTAAAACATACATCATAGATTCATATGTAACTTTGTCACTGTATAATCATTAATCATTAATGTAACTAGTAACTACTAACAATGTACAACGAAAATAAACTATAAAGTTTAAGATATCATATGAGCCATGACATATATGATATATCATATTATATCAAGATTCAAAATAAACTTTAAATTGAAGTTTACAACTCAAGTTTGAAACATAAATATTAAAACTTAAAAGCAAATAAGTTTAAACTTTAAAGTTATGTCTGAAACAGTGAAACATAAAACATAAATGATAAAACATAACATATGAATATCAAATGATATCATCATAATGATAAATGAGCATAAATGCTCAAGGTAATGCCCCACTATTCTCTGCATCCAGCTGCTGCACGAATATATCAGGATCAACCATGTCACCATCTGAATCAGAATCACTTGGATTCTCAAACATGCTAAGTGGCACACCAACCAACCCCATCTGTGTCTCATCAAGCCTCTCCTCCATATCAATCTGTGCATCATCCTCTAGATCAACATCCCATCGGGTTGCTGGTCCCTTCAAATACTCAGGTGTCTTCCTATGCTCAAGACGGAGGGCACTGTGCACGGCAACTAACTTCTCAGCTCTTTTAGAGGTAAGCCTATTCCTCTTGATAGAGTGTATGAAGCTATATGTGGACCAGTTCCTCTCTGCTGCAGAGGAACTAGCAATCTGAGACAACACACGCATAGCAAGATGTTTGAGCTCTGGAGCACCATCCCCATTCATCCTCCACCAACCAATAGGGTCATCTTGGGCTAGATCATCGCGATCTGCCCGAGCACCATGTGTGTTGAAGGGGCCACTAAGAGATGCAAACTGAACAAACTGTCTTCGCAACTTTGCCCCCTCTTCCTCACTGTACATCTTTGCAATTGCAGCTAGGAAGTCACTCTTTACCTCTGGATCATCAATAGGAGGCACTCTCCCAGGCCTTTCAACATACCATTTTGGGTTTAATGCATATGCTGCCATGTGCAAAGGTGTGTTCATGCGATCCCACCTACGCTGAATCATGGGTCGAATCTGGGATGTATAGAACTCTAATGAGGGCTCCCTTTGCTGAATGGCTGCCTTCACACGACCCAACATGCTATCAAAGGTCTCATAGATTTCTCCAAGGCTAGGAGAATCCGTATCAGTGTAATGAATGACCTCCACAATAGGGCTAAAAAATGACACCAAATAAGCACAATCCGCCCACCAATCATTGTCCAACACCTGGCTTCTGACCTTCTTCCCTGAGTCTGTCTTTGATTCTGACCACCTTCCCCAGTCTGAACTCACAACCAAGGATTGTAGAGGTGCTTGTACCTCTAACATCCTCTCCAATAAGAGAAAATAGCTAGCATATCTAGTATCGGTGGGCTTGAGGAATTCCTTCCTCGTGTGAGCCCTGTACATGGCCAAGGAGGTGTGGTGGTTGCAGATAAACATCTGCACATCTCTAGCAGCTGTCACCAAATCTGATATCCACTGAATTTTGCCCATGTCCTTCAGTGCATTATTGAGTGCATGCACACAACAAGGAGTCCAAAAAATATGTTGATACTTGTTTTGAATCAATAACCCAGCTGATCTACAAACTGCTGCTGCATCTGTCACAACCTGCACCACACTATCAACACCAACATCCTCTATAGCTTCTCGAAGAAGCTCAAATTGGAAAGCTGCATCCTTCCGCTTTCCAGAACAGTCAACAGCTTTAAGAAAGAATGGACCTTGTGCACATGTCACTATGATGTTGATTAGTGGGCGTTTTCGGATGTCAGTCCATCCATCCATAACAATAGAGCAACCAAACCTCAACCATGTTTGTCTCATTCTCTCTTTCTGCACATTAATTTTAGACACTTGTCTATCTAAAATTGATGTTCTTAGCTTATGTTATCCAGGTGGTACATATGAAGGCCCTATTTTTGCAATTGCTTGGACCATTTCCTTGTAATAAGGTGAACACACAACATGGAAGGGAATTCCATTGGCAAAAAGAAATTTGCCAATTGCATCATCTGTGTCATCTTGATCTATAATATTGTACATCCTAGACACTGTAGCACCCAATCCAGAAGAACGAGATGCAGCTATAGAACCTGTAGCACCCTTTGCGTTTTTTGATGAAACAGTGGATGGATCAACATTTCTGCTAGAAAACATTCCTTTTGAAGTGGCTGCCCTTTCTAGCCTCCAAAGTTGCTCTCTTAGAGCTAGAGTCATGTGCTTTGAGAGACACATATTGACTCCTTTACCTGTGATTGCTAAAATATGTTGCTTCACCTTGGTATAACTGCCAACAAAGTGATGGCCACAAATATTACAAACCCAATCACGTGAGCCACCTCCAGCTTTTGGATTTTTTTTAGGAAGTCTGGTTGCATAGATTAGAAGTGGTTTGTGATGATTAAAGGCCCCCTTTGCAAATTTTTCCAGATCTGTTGGTGGGCCTTCATAATTTAGTGACCTCTTGTGACTGCTTTGAATCTCAATTTCTTGTTGTGCGTCTTCTAACGGATTAGCACTATAGGTGCTCTCACTGTCACGACTGTTAGTGGACTGAACTTTGGCTCATGGTTTAAACTTGTTGCAATTGCAAAAAAAAAAAAAAATCAATTTCGAAATAAATTTAAATTATAAAACAATGAACATTGAAAATTTCAGATCTGTTATACTAATAGTAATTACTAATTAATTAATAAATTTAAAAATTAAATTATCTGTTCTCACCAAAATTTATGAGTTTTGTTTAATTTTTCATTGTGTCATTTCGTCAAATAGTTTGCAACAGTATGGCTGTAGGTGCACTTCAATTTATTTTTATCCCAAACAGAGAATCTGCAGTACCAAATAGATGCCCAGAATGCACTTTGACAACAGTAATATACTTTTAAAGTTTTATTAACTCAGAAATTAATTCATTTTAAATTTTCAATTTTTTTTACAGTTTAGTATTAGTCTATAGACATTCGGTTCCTTACTACAGACCTTCGACTCCTTATCACGGAACTTTCGCACAGTTGCTTCAGATATCTTTCAAGATTCCGTATCACGGATCATAAGAGAAGATTTGGTTAAAAATTTTAATTTTATAAAATTATATATACGTCCAGGAGAGTGTACGTAGCCACACATGCCAACTTTTTCAGGAGGGCCGACTTGGACGACTGATCAACAAATTTACAAAAATAAAATTCCTTTCTTTTTCTTTTACAAATGTCAAAATTTGACATGACCCTACTATAAATTATTTTGACTTTTTACTATTTAAATTTTATAGTTTTATAGTTTTACTTACTTGAGGAACGAGAAGGAGGCGGCTGAGACTTGGACGCCGAGGCCGAGAAGGAGGCGGCTTCTGCTGGAGGAGATTAAGACCGAGGCGGCGCTGCTTCTGCTTCGAGTTGCTGCTATGGCGAGGTTGTTGCTCGACTTGCTGCTCCGGTTGATATCGGCTTGCTGCTACGGTCGATATCAGGTTGCTGCTCCGGGCTGCTATCTATGGCGGCTGCTATGGTGGGTTGCTGCTATGGCGGGTGCCGGCATATGACTTACGACTAACATATATGATATGTCATAAAGTTATAACTTATAACTTTTAACTTATAAACCTAAAGCAATTACATTATTAATTAAAACTTTTAAAACATAATTTAATTACTAATTAAATATTAAATATTAAAAATAAAAATCGATTTTATTATTATTTTTTTCATTTAATTTTTTTTTTTTTTTTTTTTTACATGTGGGCCCCAACCGCCCCCTTCACGCCCCCTTCACGCCCCCTCCCGTCCCCTCAAGCCCCCTCGACCCCTCCAGATGGGGAAATGTCCCCCTTGCCGTCCCCTTCAAATTTTCGATTTTTGGGAGTGTCAGGAAACGTCCCCTAGAAGTCCCCAAGACCCTGAATCGCGGGGGGGCGAGAATTCTAGACCCCTGGGGGGGGGGACGAGTCCCCGTGTAACACTGGTTGAAAGCCTATATAAAGGTATTTAAGCATCAGACAAAGCTTCTTGGGTAGTCCTAATCATCTTTGGAGCCTTGATCTTAGGTCTCCTTGTCATCATTGGATATCATAAACTCTAAGTCTAGGTCTTGTCATAGGTCTTTCTTGGAGACCATTTTTGCTTCTCTTGAACTATTGAGCCTTTATTTGAGCATCTCCTTTGAATGTGCCTTGGAAATCGCATTATACCTAACCATTGATCCAATCATTTATAGTGATTTCTTTCATACCGGGACTCCTCCCATCAATGAAAGTCTGTAAAGAGCAGGGGACACTCACCGAGTTGACAATGGGTCATTGTCCCATTGTTGTCATTTGGTCTAGTAGTTGTCCCCTAGGTACCCCTCCTAGGATCCCTGCTAGATTGTGTGGCAACAAGGCTACAACCCCTGATTTACTAGCTCCCATTGGAAGGAGGCGACAACCTCTTGAAGGAAGTTACAACTTCCTTCCCTAGCACCACCCTACCACCCTCAACAATAAAAGAAAGAACAAAACTCTTGGGCTCCCCTACCAGGGATAGTGACCCAAATACAACAATATACAATCTCTGTTATCTGTACCTAATCATATTCAACTTTAGATCTGCTCCAATAAGTATGCCACTGTAATTCTGACCTCCAATGCAACAAAATAGATTCTAATTCATACCATCAATCAACTGCTTTAGATATGCCTTATAACAGACCTCGGATTGTGCTTTTAGTAGCTCAGATCTCCCTCCGAAGCATTGCCTCAGAAAAGACTGTTGATCTGACTCAAAAGGGAAATCGGATCTGCTTCAAGTCTTCTACAAGGATGACATTATAGTCTGCTCCAAACTCTAGAAGAATGACTTCAAGATCTGCTCCAAACTTCTACAAGAGTAACTTCAAGATCTGCTCCAAAATTTTACAAGATTAACTTCAAGATTTGTTCCAAACTTTTACAAGAATAACTTCAAGATATGCTTCAAACTTCTACAAGAATGATGCCATAAAGAACTTCAAAAACTGTGCCAAAAGTCCTTCCATAGATAGCCTCCCCAATCTGGCCTCTCCTCACTTCCGGTTCATGAGATATGAACCCTAGAAGCACTTCTTTTCTTTGCTTGTTTCAACAGATCCGAATTTTCCTTGAGCGAATTGCTAAAATGCCTCCTCCTCACGTGTATATATAGTGCATCAGGGGTCTAGACAAGGCTGACTTGTCCACTGACTGGACTGGCTTGTGCAACTGGCAGAATGTATAATGAATATTCAAAAAATCATTTCTCCTCAACCATGAGGAGTTAGAGGGAGTTCCATATACCATTGAAATTGTCTCGGAATAAGTTTCCAACCATATATGTTGTACTTCTATTTGAGTAGGTAATTGGAGTAAAAATGCATTCATAGATAGGGTATCCAAATGGAGCAACACAAATCCAAAAATCATTTCTCTTCAACTGTGAGGAGTTAGAGCGAGTGCCATATACCATTGGAAAGGTCTTGTCACTTGATGACGGTTCTGTGATGATATAGTTGTTCCTTGGATTTGTTTTGGCTTTGACCACCGTTTCCTTGATTTTCTTTTGACTTTCAGTTTTGCATTTGAGGGCTTAAACCCTTTTGCTCTTTAGGGCTTCGTGAACTATTATCACATGCTTTGAAGTTTGATCATCCCAAATCTATGGCATCATCCCTAAGATTAGGGTTTTGACAGCAATGACAACATTACTCAACAATGACCCATTCACTGTTTGACATCAATGACAACTTTCATCCAACACCTTTCTGGTATATTCACTCTTACATGGTATATAGATGAGCAAATATTTCATATTTTGTCTCTAATGGTTTGGAATCTTAATTTTTTTTTCTTAAATGATTTATTTTATGTATTTTTTAAAAAACCGGTTCAAATCCTAGTATGATAGGTGGCTGGTTCAAATACTGGTTTCGATTTTTACAACTATGGGAACCACTCAGTACTAGTTCACATTAGTTGCAACTATTTCTTCCTGAAGGCCTTATCTGTACCTGTTTGAGAGAATTTATATTGCATTATCATTAATGTAGACCGTAGCAGATGCCATTGTAGCACATGATGTTGTATTTTAACTCTCTGCAAAGGGCTGATTTAGTGAATTTGCAGTAAAACAAAACCTTCGCTCTGTTATGAGCGGTTAATAGTTGCCATCTATTTCTCTATCTTTCAGGTCCTTAAAGGATTCCGAGTGAACCATCAAGGCTTCATAATTATAAGTTGTGGCATAAATTGGAGAGTAAGGTACAACAAATTTCCTATAGCTTATGCATTACATGATCCAAAGTAGATTTGGATCAATATTATGCATTAATCATGACTGTTTTTCTCTCCTAACAGCTTGAAGATGTCCTCTAAGCAAGCCCTGTGAATGTTATACAAGCAAGCAATATTCACAATTAATGCTTCTATGGTGACAAGGTTCCCAAAACCTATCATGTGATACTCTCAGAATAACATTTTACATGTCTGTTCTCGTGTATATGGAAATAGACAATTGGTCATGATGATGATAGATACAACTTGTGTTTCTGTGGCATGAATCAACCATGAGGTGGACAGGTTTCTGGGTGTTTCATTAAAATGGACTGGTTGCCGTGGAATATTCCATCATCTTTCTATCATTGATTCTATTGGAAATCGATCAATAAATACATTGTCCTCTGTAAGGATGACGTGATTTACAATTTTACTCTGCTTGGCACCCAAAGAATAGATAAGTAGGTAGTAGTCAGTTTGCTTATTGTCTCCAGAAGGCTTATACTCAGCTCCTATATTGGTGTTGATCTGATTGACACCTGCATTCTCGATGTTTGCTTCATAGCAATTGAATTTTGAATTTTACTATTTATCCCGGATAAATTAAAACGGAGGCTCATTTTATAGCATTGTGCTGGTTCAGTTTAAAGTCTGAAACGTGGATCTAGAATTTCTAGTGAAATAAGGGTAGAGTTTCATTTATACCCTTTCAAAATAAATTTAATTATTGGCACTGATAATAAGAATTGTCTTTCAAGTTTCTGGATTTACATTTGGTGATATCTGCACTTTCAGGTTATAACCCAGATTTGGGTACTTCTTCTAGGAGGCCTGGGCTTGGCAGCTCTTTTGGATGTATGGGTAAGTGAGTATAAATATTTTCATATATTGTGCGATGGTTTTCAAGAATACATCGAGAACCTAATTTTTGTATGCCTAATGGCCATAAAAATTGCTTTAATAACTTATATTTTGGTTATTGTACAGGCGGGGCATACAGTTCCATCTGTTTTTTATATTGCTGTTGGTGGTTCTTTACTCTCTTATATATATTCAGCTCCGCCTCTAAAGGTGCACAAGTTTTGTTCTCATTTTATATTTATGATTAGTTGAAATAGGATCCTTAAGGATTCATTTTCCTTTGCAAATTGAGTTGATCCATTTTTTGTATATACAAGGAACTTAATCTGGCAACATTTCGTTACACAGCTTAAACAGAATGGTTGGATAGGTAATTTTGCACTTGGTTCAAGCTACATATGTTTGCCATGGTAAGTAGGATATATGAAATGTTTCTGGATACTGCATTACTAGTTTCTCCATCATTAATATTTGTGATGATCATTTCCCTTATTAAACTGTTGGTTTAATTTGTTTAAAGTATATTTTGTGTCTTTGAAAAGAATGGATGGGGAAAGTCAGAATATAATTTCTTGCATACAATAAACTGATGTTCGTGTACTATATTTATGTTATAAATGACAATTTTTTGGTTGCTAAACAAGATCATGTCAAGTAACTTCGTTCCTCTACAGAATTTGTAGTTGAAGTTATGCATTGGTTGCAACTAGCAAGAAAATGCATTGCAAGGAAGTATATCTTTCATCATTGATATGAAATGCATTTTGTAAAATAAAAGGTTGATTGTTTGAATGAGTAGGTGGGCTGGTCAAGCGTTGTTTGGGACACTTAAACCTGACGTAATGGTGTTAACTGTCTTGTACAGTATAGCAGGGGTATGTCATTCTTTAGGCCCATCAGTTGAATCTCATTTTAATGGTAGCAACCTAATTCATGATGTGTGCTGGACCATATTTTTCTGACTTTATTTTGGTGCATTTCAGTTAGGAATTGCTATCATAAATGACTTCAAAAGTATTGAAGGTGATCGAGCCATGGGACTGCAGGTCTCTTGCATGTTGAGAAATGTTGATCTTTGTTAATTAAGATGGTCTGAAACTTTTGAGTCATGTGCCATTTCTCTGAACACCTATTCTGCTTCTTCTTCATAGCAAATACTTGCATTTGTCTTAATTTGTTATCCAATGTGGCAGTCACTGCCAGTTGCATTTGGAGTCGACACTGCGAAATGGATTTGTGTTGGGGCAATTGACATCACTCAATTATCGGTTGCAGGTATGTAAATTAAACTTTATTAAGCAACTCACTGGTAGTATTGTTCCTACTAAAGATCCTAACTCTGAGCTGTCCTTTTTGTCTAAGCCTCTGGACAAAGATGAATTGTTTAGGCATTGTGAGACATGGCTAATGGCTAATCACCAAGCCTTGATGAGTTGTTGTATGAGATGTATTTCTCTTTGGTCTGTGATTGGCAATGATCTCTTGCAGATATGCCAAGAGACTTTGGATGTAGGCCACATGCATGAACAAATAAATGCATGTCTTATTAAGTTGATTCCTAAAGGAAATGAAAGGACACAATGAGTCGTTGGTGGCCTGTCACTTTTCTCAATGTTTTACAAAGTGTTAACTTGAAGCTCTTGCTACTTGTACCACATGACACCAAATTGTTCGACCTAAGCAAATGGGGTTTATTAAAGGGTGTTTCATACTACATAGTCTTATTATGGCCTGGGAAAGTCTTGAATTGGCAACGGAGAGTATCCAAATGGCTCCCTTATTGTGTTAGATTTTTCACCTTTTTAACTTGGATAGCTTTCTGTACAGCATCTTAGTGCCCACAGTCAGCAGAGAAGACAGCAGAGAGGGTGCTTTCAACATTTCCTTACAGCAGTAATGATTAGGTTTAATGAGGGTACAGTGGACAGAGATATGGGCTGCTGTTTGGTAGAGGCTGCATGGACCACCATCAGTTCATGTCCAGTTTCAGAATTAGTAGTTCTAGTTTTAGATGGAGTTAGCCTATTGTCAGAGGTTTGCTTTTGTTAGTCTCCTGTTCAGCTTTTAGCAGGGCACTTGGAAAATTATTCTTCCAGATTTAGATTGGGTGCTTTTTCCAAAGAAGATGACACAAGCTTACATGCTTTCTGTTTTCCCCTGTTGGGAGTTCCATTCTAGTAACTTTTCTCATGCGTGTTGGATGCATTACATTGCTAAAGTAAATATCAGATTATAATGGTGTTAAATATTAGGCAAAGGCTAATAAAGTCACTTTAATGTGTTTCTTGGTTTATCCCACATTCATAAAGTGGATTAACTTGACTAGGTTGTAACCCTTCATTAAGAAAAGCTTTTGCTTTTGCGTTATAAATGCAATCTTGTTTAGCTTTATGTGTTTGTATTATCATTATATGGTATTAGAGTCCAACATTTCTGAAGCTGTATCAAGAGTATCGGGCCTTTGAAAGGCAAGGTTTCCACTCTTGTGACTTTAGTGGTCTGTGTGCCATGGAGTTTGTGCGAGTGTGAAGACTTAAGGATTGCTTCCAGTAGAGACGGACCAAGGGATCACTGGTGTCATACATCAAAGGATCCAAAGGGTTTCAGGTCATTGAAAGCTAGGATTGATTGAATTTTGGTTTTAAAAGCTAAGTTTAAGAATTTTGGGTTTAAATCTGCATCCAAATCTAAAAAAAGGTGTATGGACTTTAGCTGTATGACCATATAATCGTGATACATGAGCTGCACAGCTGCACATGAGCTGCCGTATAGCTAAATTGAGTCATGCAGACAACAGATTCGGCCATACAACAGCCATTTGACTATACAGTACAAGCATTGCAACCGCTAGCACTATATGGATGCTGCTAGGGAGTGCTTGAACAGAAATTTGGACATGTACGTCCGGATTTAGCTGTTCTTTAGTGAAATTTCCAATTTTCTTTTCAATTTGGAGGATGTTGGAGTATATTCAGAGTATTTTTGTTTCTATTTCTGCCTAGATTTGCAGATCTGGAAGAGTTGGTTGCTGATTTATTCTTTATCAACAGATCCATGTCAAAATTAACTGGTTTGGTGCTGGTAGTTAGCAGATCTGATTGTTTTGGATCTGTATTTTTCAGTTGTTTTAGAGCAGATCTGTTGTTTATTTCGCCTTTTTTGGGCAGATTCTGTAAAATTCATGTAATTTTGGGTTGTTTTTGGACAGATTATTGGAAATATGTGCCTTTTCAGGATTTGTGGTTACTAGTGTTAAATTTCCATACCATCCCAGATTTATTTATACCTCAACAATTTTTTATTCCCAGAAAATTATTAAATAAAATTTTGAATTGCTGGAGGATAAAAGCACTGGTATTTAACTTCTGAAAAAAATAATTTGCAGCGGAAAAAATAAAAATCAGAGAGATCAATCACATCACAGCAGTAAGTATACACCAATAACAATTTTCCTCTATTAAAATTCCTGGGAAAATCTGGGCCTAGACCCACAGAGAAAATTCCCTAAAAAAATGCAGTGACGGAACTTGTAATTCGCCTCCCCTGGAAAATTCAGCCCACCAGAAAATCGGCCTCATGAAGAATTCGACCTTGGAGAAACTAGACCTCCACCACCAGCAAATGGGCCCTCTCCTTTCCTCCTCGTACAACCCCAATGCACTCAAGAAAATTGTCACACTGGGTAAATCAACCTCTCCACAATTCGGCCTTCTCTGTGTTTCAGCTACTCGGCCTCTTGATTTCCCGAACTCGGCCTCCTAGAAATATTCCTGAAATTTCCCCGCACTCTTCTCTGCACTCTTCAGTCTTGTTGAGCCTCTTGCTCTAGAGAAGTTCCTCCACTTGTGTGTCTTCACCTCTCCCTTAGGCTTATTTTGTAACTTCATTAAGCCAAATCCCTAACCCTAATCTCCTAAGTGATTGATGGTTGAGATTACATCTCGCCTCACTTGAGATCAACGGTTGAGATCATCTCTAAGTCACTTATTTTATTATATATCTTTAGTACTTTGGCTTAAGAGTCCACAATAGTTAATTAACTTTAATTGTTGTATTTTTCCTAAGTTAGACTTAGGAAAGAAGTCATAAATCTCTTACTCTACCAAGCAAGCACCTAAAGAGACAATCAACCATCTCCTAGATGCTAAGACCCCAAGTTCATGTAGAAGAGTACTACAGATCCTAACCTATATATCAGGATGGTCCAGGATGAGCCAGTTATCATACTCTTGTGTGTGGATGATCTAGTAGTTACAAGTGAAGAGCATCAGATTTAAGACTGCGAGAAGCAATTAGCAGCAAAATTTGGTATGAAGGATCTTGGGATTATGCACTATTGTTTGGGACTAGAAGTATGGTAGAAGCTAGGAGAGATATATCTTGGTCAAGGTAAATATGTGATCAAGATGCTTCAAAAGTATAGCATGATGGATTGCAAGCCCATGATGACTCCTATGATTACAAATTTGAAAATATTGAAGAGTTTAGAGTCTAGTCTGGTAGATCCGACTTGCTACAGACAATTGATTGTGTCCTTGATTTATTTGGTGAATACCAGAGCATACATTTGTTTTGTAGTAAATGACCTCAGCTAGTTTCAGATGGAGCCAAAACATGATCATTGGATTGCAGCTAATCATATCCTAAGGTACTTGCGTGGGACTATACATCACTGCCTCAGGTACACTATGAATGAAATCCAACTTACAGGATATACAGATTCAGATTGGGGTAGCAGTGAGACAAACAAAAGAAGCGCAATAGGAGGATGTTTAAGCCTTGGATCTTACATGGTTTCATGGATGAGCAAAAAGCAAGATACAATTGCTTTGAGTAGTGCTGAAGCTGAATATGTTGCTGCAAGCAAGGTCTACCGGGAAACAGTCTGGCTCAGGAAATTACTATCAAACTTTTTTGAAGGAACTCTTAGCCCTACATGGATACATTGTGATAATCTGAGTTGAATAAGATTGACGAAAGACCTGGTGTTTCATGCAAAGACGAAACGTGTAAACAACAAGTACCACTACATTAGAAGCTTGGTACAAGATGGGGTCGTAGAGATGCACCATCTACTTACAGATGAACATGTAGCTGACTTATTGATTAAAGCGTTACCAAACAAGAAGCTTGAGTACCTGAGAGGCATGCTTGATTTGGTGGATATCTCCTCCCTGGTTGAGAGGGAGTGATATCGGATAGTTCTTGTCTTTATGGGTTAAGCACTAGACTAGGACTAACAATCATAAGTCTTAGTGAAGGCCATAAAGAAAGAATGGAGTCCGAAGGAGTGGATAAGCATCTAGATTGAAACTTATTATGGCTTGGAGAACCTAGGGAAAGAAGTTGGTGACTGATACTCTTTGAAGATGAGGTAGGGCATCCAAGATAAGAGTAGTTGAAGAGGACCGAAATTCTCTGAGGATCCAGGTTTGGGAATCCAAGATAAGAGTAGTCCTAAAAGGGCATACCTTGTAGACATCCAGATGGGGTATGTACCTTGAGAGGTAGTGTGGCAGCTCAAGTAAAGCCTCCCGGCATAATGTTCATAATTATAGATGAGCTTGTCTAGTTAAGCCCTTCAGGGGCAATTCTAGTTATGATATAAAGATGCTTGACAAAAGATGGCTTCTCAATCCAACTCTTTTTATGAGAATGCTTCAAGATTGAGATTCCCCTTACCATGAATACCTCCCTAGTTAAGAGGGAGTGTTGAAAATTGTAACTAGGTTTGGCCTTCATTTTGATGTAATTGTAATCATGACATTGTATATTCTTTACAAAGAAAGAAAAATGAAAGAAAGAGAAATTATATTTTTATTTTGGTGTATGGGTTTTATACTCAAGTTTGAGTCAAAAGCATGTTCTTCATGCTTTTAGGTCTTTTAGGTCTTTCTAGGTCTTTTTAGGATAAAGAATAATATTGGTTATGTGTCATAGTCCCATTTGAACTCATTCTAATGAAGGAAAATATTATTTTTAACATGTAAAAGCCATGGATAAGCCCAAGACCAAGTTGGCCCAAGAGCAAGGACAAGTCAACCTAAGGGAGGGCTATTTGACCCTTAAGAAATGCTATAAATTGAAGGGAGCTCGACCTCATTTGGACACTCAACTCAAACAAGTTTGATCTCCAATAGGGAAGGTGAAGAAGAGTCGCTGGAAGACGAAGAAGAGCAAAAGGTGAAGTTGGTCAAGGATTATCTTTCTCTCTATTTCGCTAGGGTTTGTGAATCCGCAAACTACAAGAAGCTGAAATTCTAAAGCAGTTGCAAGGGGCTGAAGTTGCAGGGCCGAAATTCTATAGCTGGGTCGAAGTTGCAGTAGCTGTGTTGTAGTATCGAAGTTTTGAAGTTTTTCTGAACCAGATCTTGCTGGGGGCTGATTTGGGTCTCAGAGGGCTGGTTGGTTTGGTCTTTGGGTATTGGAAGTCTCTTTGTAAAAGTAGATTCTAAAGAAGAAGAGAATATTTTTTTTTGGGTTTTCCCCTTGTAGGAGTTTTGCCCTTGCTTGGAGCGTATATCTGTGTACTTTGTCTCTTTGTGATCTTCTTGTTTTATTAATTGCTTGATGCCCAAAATTAAATAAGTAAAGAAAGATTATCTAGCATCATAAGTAATTATCAAGCTAAGGAAAATAAGTTATAATCTACAAGTCTCTAGATTTTCCAACAACTTAGAGGAGTAACGTTGAGGCCTCATGTGCTAAGGATGAGAATGTGGGCCTAAAAAATGATGAATAAGAGGGGGATACCCTCCAATTGCTACAAAACATCTCAGAACCCCAATCTGTGCTTTGTTGGCCCCAATTGGGTCTCATGGGTCTCAGAGCGCTTGTAATATTCCCAATTAGCTTTGCTAATTGGAATATTGCATTTTTGTGTTATTTTTCTGCTTTAGATAGGAATAATAAATAAAGTGAGAAATAAGAGGGGTCACCTCACTTTAGTCACCTCACTTTATAATAAAGTGTTCTTTTTCCTAGTAGCTTGACGTTGTAACTTAGAGAGGGTTGGGGGTCCACGTGGGTGATGGAGGAGACATAAAGTTAACCCAAGGTAAACTGCGCAGATCCAGGGTGAGTGAGTTTGGAGGGAGATTGGTGCTATAAAAGGAGAGGCTCTCACCTCATTTGATCATCCATGATTTGATATTCTTATTGATAGCTAGACTTTGTCTGCTTCAGCACGCCGGTTGTTTAGTCGGTCTGCAGCACTGCTTAGTGCACGAGTGTCTCCGGTCGGAGATCTCACCCTTAGCCTTGGGGGACTTCGAGTGCCTGCCCTGGTAAGGTTTTTCTGGTTTCACCCTTAGCTTCGGGGGACTTCGAGTGCCCGCCCTAGCAAGGTTTTTCAGTAGCAAAGCAGCAGCAGTTCTGAAGCATATCTGAGGAGGAGAAAGCCCTCTTGTGGCTGCGCAGAGCAAGAGAAGGGAGGACGCCGATTCTTAGAGGAGAAGGACGCTGTCTCATCTGAAGAGAGGACGCTGTTCCTTGCAGGAGAGGTAGGACGCTGTCCAAGGAGAACGCAGTTCCAGACTGGCAGAGAAAACGCTGTTTGAGGGGCAGAAGGACGCTGATCAAGCCTAGAGTGAGGACGCTGTCCATTCTTGGAGGTGGGGGTTGCAGATCTGAAGGTTCCTTGTCAGATCCAGCTTTGTGAAGGATAGATCTTGCAGATCTAGTCCTGTATGTTACAGATCTAGCCTTGTATGTTGCAGATCTGAGGGTTTTGCAGTAGATCCAGCTTGAGGAGTGACAGATATGAGGAGATATTGACAGATCTAGTCCAGATCTGAAGGGGAAACACCAGATCTAGCCCTAGAGGCTGTAGATCTGAGGAGACAGTTCCAGATCTAGCATATATCTGAGGGTTTGGCAGCAGATTGGGTTTTGGAGGACGCAGATCAGGAAAGGGAGGACGCAGTTGTGATAGGAGGCTTCAGATCCATCAGGTGGGACGCAGATCTGAGGAGCAGATCATTGTGAGGAGTGCTTAACAGCGTTTTCCAGGATCCTGTAGCAGCGTCATCTGTCTGGAGAGTTGAGGGCTTGGTGCTTTATCTGTTTCTGCGCTGTCACTGGCAGAGACAGCGTTTTCCATTTGAGAGGGATTGCAGACTTCAGCCCCAGCGCAGTTCATCTTCAGCTTGCAGAGCAGCCAGGACGCTGTCCTTGTTGCAGCCACTTTTCTGTTGAGAGGGTCTCCACCTGCCTAGGGCAAGGATAGGTGCACTTACTCTGATTTATTGTACTCCTCTCTATGTACTTTCCGATTAATAAAATGGCTCAGATTTTGGTATTACATGTGTCATGATTCAGTGATCTGGTTCAGTTTATATCTGTATTAGTGCATTTCTGTTTATTACTGGTTATTTCCCTTTGGGGATATTACAGTGGTATCAGAGCTCTGATCTGGCTCAGCCTGTGGTGCTAGCACTCTATGGCACCTAGGGGTCACCCCACTCTCCTTGGGGGAGGTGATTCTGATTCAGAAGACGAACGGAGGAATCCAATGGAGGCTATGTTGGCAAGATTGGCCGAGAAGTTGAGTGAGAAGATGGATGCAAAGATGGATGCATTCATGCAGGAGGTAACCCGGAAGGTTGCAGGGGGAACGCAGAAAGAACCCCCTAGGGTCTCTCAGGTAGGGGAAGGATCGGGAACATCTAGTTGCATACCAGATGCTATACCCATTGTGACAGCGCAGAAGGCCGATTCCATGGACACGCGACCTACCATGCCTACTTTCCCGGTAGAGGAAGTGGAGCAAACGGCATCAAGAGATGAGGGTCCCGATCTTCATGCAGTTTGGTTTGCAGATTGGCGTAGTTTGGGGCCGGAATTCATGGAGGTTCTCCCTTTCAATCAATATCTGCAGTACCGAGGCGGCAGTAAGCCTCATGATCGAAATAAGGGACGGGGTTCCCACCGTGACAGTAACCGTGCAGCCAGCAAATTTCATTTGCCGATGTTTGATGGGTCTCCAAAGACCACAAATTTTGTGTCTTGTGAAAACTAGACTCTATTTTCAAGGGTTTAACCAGATGTCGAGAAGCCTTAACTAAAGATGGTCGTATTACATCTACAGAGGGTGAGGCCTGTGAATTGCCAGGGAGGGGTTGACCACACTGGGCATTCCACGCTGACTACATATGCCGGAGTTCACCAGAGGGTGGTGAAACCATGACTGCATGACCCAGACGTTCCTTCTAGCCGACCAAGCTCAAACAGATAGAAAAGTGAGGCATACATCTCTCGACTTTTTGAGGGTTTCGTGATGGTACCCCATATATCACAGCCTGCTGATCACGATGTTTTTGGACCTGCCGGGCGAATCCATCAGGCTCAGTCCTAGCCAAACAAAACCGTTCACATCAGATGCTATCAAGTAGGCTCCGTGACCCATGGGTGGATGTGTTGCCCAGGACTCGGCCACCTTATCCCCAGAGACAGGCTTTCCAGCCTAAGGGTAAGGACACGAGGATTCCGCCTCCCAAGGCGAATCCCGGACGAGGACAATATGATGATGAGGCTAGGAGAGAGCTGAGACGGAAGCGATTGTGCTTCACCTGCCAGGAGCCGTGGGCACCAGGACACAAATGCACCGCAGGAAAGGCGCATTTCATAGAGGTCTTCTCCGAGGGCAGCGGAGAAGAGGATGAGTTGGAGGATGAGGAGGCAGGAGAGTGTTATGCAGCGCAGAGTGCCTTACCACCTCCACCACCAGATGCGGGAGAGGCATCATTTTCACCTACTGGGGGAGCTCTAGCAGCATTACGAGGAGTCCCCAAGTATCTGACATTGCGAGTACGTGGGACAGTACGGGGTCAGCGTGTTTCAGTTCTAGTTGACAGTGGGGCCACCCACAATTTCATCGATGCCCAGATGGTAGCACGGAGAGGCATACCCACAGAGAGTTTCGATGGGTTTTCAGTTTTGGTTCCAGGAGATCAGACCATGGCCTGTGCTCGATATGTACCTGAGTTATCAGTGACGATGGGCACCTATACGTTGACTGATCACTTCTTTGTGGTGGACATTCCAGACACCAATGTGATATTGGGAGTGCAGTGGCTTATCACTCTGGGAAAGGTCACCACAGATTGGAAGGCCTTGGAAATGGAGTGGGATGATCCCAAGACGGGGAGGCATGAGAAGATCCGAGGTCAGAACACATATCCGCCCCAGACAGTGTCGGCACACAGCATGGATGCGACATTCCGCAGGGGAGATATAGAGTGGGCAGTTGGGCTACGGGCTTCAGAGATAGTAGATACGGGCAGGGCAGTGCACCCTGATCTACAGACTCTTCTCGACAGATATGCAGTAGTGTTTGGGGACATTCCGCCAGGTCAGCCACCAGATCGGGGGTTTGAGCACACGATAGAGTTGGAGCAGGGGATACAGGCAGTGATCACCACCCCTTATAGGCATCCTAAGGCTTACAGGGATGAGATAGAGCGGGCCATTCAGGAGCTGTTAGCCCTTGGGCACATTCGGCCCAGTACCAGTCCTTTCGCTTCTTCAGTAGTGCTGGTGAAGAAGAAGGACGGCACATTACGCATGTGCATTGATTACAGGGCACTGAACAAGAAGACTTTGAAGAACCGGTACCCCATTCCCAGGATCGATGAGTTGATGGACGAGTTGAGAGGAGCACGTTTCTTCTCGAAGATTGATTTGAGGTCCGGGTACCATCAGATACGCATGAGGGAACAGGACGTTCCCAAAACTGCTTTCAGATGTCATTATGGGCACTTTGAGTTTTTGGTCATGCCATTTGGACTAACCAATGCACCTGCCACTTTCCAGTCTTGCATGAACCATATCTTCAGGGAGCATCTGAGGAAGTTCGTGCTGGTCTTCTTTGATGATATTCTCATATACAGCAGGACTTGGGAGGAGCACCTCCAACACATAGAGACAGTTTTGCGCATCCTGGAGGAGCAGCAGTTCTTTGCCAAACTCTCCAAGTGTGAGTTTGGTTTGACAGAGATGTTGTATTTGGGACACATCATAGGAGTGGACGGAGTGAGAGTCCATGACGAGAAAATCCGGGCTATCAGGGACTGGCCAGAGCCGCGGAATGTGACAGAACTTAGAGGGTTCATTGGTATCTGCACTTATTACAGGAAGTTCGTCAAGGGCTTCTCACAGCTTGCTGCACCCCTCACGGAGCTGACAAGGAAGGGGGCATTCAGTTGGACGGGCACCGCACAGCGAGCTTTTGATGAGCTCAAAGAGGTGATGAGTAGTTGTCCGGTGTTGGCATTGCCTGATTTCACTCAGCCCTTTATCCTAGAGTGCGATGCATCAGGAGAAGGGATTGGAGCAGTTTTGATGCAGGAGGGTCACCCGATTGCATTCGAGAGCCGGAAACTCCTTCCACATGAGAGACTTTATCCTATCTATGATAAGGAGATGTTGGCCATCATGCATGCATTGGCCAAATTCCGGCAGTACTTGGTAGGCGGCAGATTCCGAGTCAGGACATATCATAACAGCCTGAAGTACTTTCTGGAGCAGAAGCAGTTACAGGAGAGGCAGCAGAAGTGGATCAGCAAGATCCAGGCCTACGATTTTGACATAGAGTATGTCAAAGGGAAGAACAATGTGGTAGCAGATGCCCTTTCCCGTAGACCAGCCACATTATCCCTCATGAGCTTGGACGCCGATTGGAAGGCTCGACTACTGGTTGAGTATTCCAAGGATAGATTTGCATGCGAGGTGTTGGATGGACAGGTAGCAGATAGCAGATACAGGGTGGCAGATGAGGTCATCTATTACAGGGATCGGATCTTCTTGACTGAGGGATCTCAGCCCAAGGAGAAGATACTCCATGCCTCTCATGATTCACCATTGGCGGGCCATCAGGGGTTCACCAAGATGTACAGGGCCATCCGGGAGAGATTTGCATGGAAGGGCCTCAAGGAGGACGTACTCCAACATGTCAGGGAGTGCGAGGTTTGCCAGCGGAACAAAGGGGAGATGAACCATCCCGCAGGGTTGTTACAGCCGCTTCCCATTCCCGAGGGGAAGTGGGAGAGTGTCTCGATGGACTTCATCACGGGTTTGCCCACAGTGCAGGGCAAGGACTGCATCTTCGTAGTAGTTGACCGGCTAACGAAGTATGCTCACTTCTTTGCCATTTCGGCACACTACACAACAGCACAGGT
The DNA here is from genome assembly GCA_034641835.2 of Pinus albicaulis. NCBI lineage: Eukaryota > Viridiplantae > Streptophyta > Pinopsida > Pinales > Pinaceae > Pinus > Pinus albicaulis. The sequence goes on from CM076580.1 coordinate 484,922,483, forward strand.
GGCAGAGTTGTTTTTCCGGGAGGTTTTCAGATTGCATGGTCTACCCAAGACCATTGTTAGTGACAGGGACAGCCGCTTTATGGGTGGATTTTGGCAGGAGCTCTTTCGACTAGTAGGGACTGAGTTGACACCGAGCACCAGCTATCATCCCCAGTCGGACGGGCAGACAGAGATAGTTAACAAGTGGCTGGAGGGCTACTTGCGTAACTACGTCAGTGGGCAGCAGCGAGCGTGGCTGAAATGGCTACATCTGGGCGAGTACTGCTACAACACAACCTATCATATGTCTATCGGCATGACACCGTTTTATGCGTTGTATGGATATCATTCCTTGTCTTTTGTGGATGTGATGTTTGGGGTTAGCAGGGCTCCACGAGCCAAACTATGGATCCAAGAGAGCCAAGACATCCTTCGGACTCTCAAGGACAACATAGCCACCGCCCAAAATCAGCAGAAGTTATATGCAGACAAGGGCCGAGTGGAGAGACACTTTGAGGTAGGGGATTTGGTCTACTTGCGGTTACAGCCATACCGCCAGTCTTCACTCAAACAGAAGGGGGCAGAGAAGCTTAAGCCTCGTTTTTATGGACCATACATGGTGATTCGGAGGATCGGACAGGTTGCATATGAGTTGGAGTTGCCCCAAGGCAGCCGGATTCATAACATTTTCCATGTATCATGCCTGAAGAAGGCACTGGGCCAGCATGTGACAGTCACCGGGGAGCTACCTCCAACAGATGATGAGGGGCACTTGGTATTACAGCCAGAGGCCATTATTGACACCAGGGAGAGACAGTTGCGTAGCAGGAAGATCAGAGAGTTCCTGGTGAGATGGAAGAATCTGCCAGATGAGGATGCCACTTGGGAGGATGAGAAGATTTTGCAGCATCCCTCACTTCAGTTGCTTGAGGACAAGCAACGTTTTGCCGGGGGAGACTGTAATATTCCCAATTAGCTTTGCTAATTGGAATATTGCATTTTTTGTGTTATTTTGCTGCTTTAGATAGGAATAATAAATAAAGTGAGAAATAAGAGGGGTCACCTCACTTTAGCCACCTCACTTTATAATAAAGTGTTCTTTTTCCTAGTAGCTTGACGTTGTAACTTAGAGAGGGGGCCTTGGGGGTCCACGTGGATATGATGGAGGAGACATAAGGTTAACCCAAGGTAAACTGCGCAGATCCAGGGTGAGTTGAGTTTTGGAGGGAGATTGGTGCTATAAAAGGAGAGGCTCTCACCTCATTTGATCATTCATGATTAGATATTCTTATTGATAGCTAGACTTTGTCTGCTTCAGCACGCCGGTTGTTTAGTCGGTCTGCAGCACTGTTTAGTGCACGAGTGTCTCCGGTCGGAGATCTCACCCTTAGCCTCGGGGGACTTCGAGTGCCTGCCCTGGTAAGGTTTTCCTGGTTTCACCCTTAGCTTCGGGGGACTTCGAGTGCCCGCCCTAGCAAGGTCTTTCAGTAGCAAAGTAGCAGCAGTTCTGAAGCATATCTGAGGAGGAGAAAGCCCTCTTGTGGCTGCGCAGAGCAAGAGAAGGGAGGACGCTGATTCTTAGAGGAGAAGGACGCTGTCTCATCTGAAGAGAGGACGCTGTTCCTTGCAGGAGAGGTAGGACGCTGCCCAAGGAGGACGCTGTTCCAAACTGGCAGAGAAAACGCTGTTTGAGGGGCAGAAGGACGCTGATCAAGCCTAGAGTGAGGACGCTGTCCATTCTTGGAGGTGAGGGTTGCAGATCTGAAGGTTTCTTGTCAGATCCAGCTTTGTGAAGGATAGATCTTGCAGATCTAGTCCTGTTTGTTGCAGATCTAGCCTTGTATGTTGCAGATCTGAGGGTTTTGCAGTAGATCCAGCTTGAGGAGTGACAGATCTGAGGAGATAGTTCCAGATCTAGCATAGATCTGAGGGTTTGGCAGCAGATTGGGTCCTGGAGGACGCAGATCAGCAAAGGGAGGACGCAGTTGTGATAGGAGGCTTCAGATTCATCAGGTGGGACGCAGATTGTTAAGAAGCTAGTAGAAGATGAAGATATGGCTGATTTGTTAATGTGAAGCTTGCTGCCTTACTTTGATTGATTTGTGACTCATTGCATCTCCTTGGAGAGACTCAAGCACTTCAGTCAAGAAGTTATCAACAATTTTCGAAACCCAAATTTTAGAAGATATTATTTTTAATACCAAAATACTATAATACTATAAAATATAGGTGCAATAAACTATTATTTTGATCAACAAGACTCTAAATAAGCATTAATTTGCATCCATTTATATAATTAGTTAAACTAAATTATATAGTTGATAATAGGATAGTAGAATATATTATAGGGTACTTTCAGAATGAAATACATTTTGTTCATTCATTGGAAAGCTTCACAAACCACTGTGATAATAGAGTTCTCAGCGCTAATACAATTATTTTGTCGATCTGTGCATATATTTCTCAATATCCCCTTCCCATATGGGAAAGGAGTGGACTAGTCACTTACCTCACAAGGTCCTTATGGAGTTGTTGTTCCAGGCCACACGTGCACACCATTTTACCAACAAGACAATTTAGTAGACAACTCGACAAGGCCTTGGAGCTGGGTGCCCCCAAATCCACACAGCCAACCATCCATCAGGAGAATTTTTCCATGCCTGGATGTTAGGAGAGCTTGCTCAAATTTGGGCTTCCCACAAGGATCATACTGTAGAGCCCTATCAGTCCCAGACACACTCCAAAGGACATCATCCACTAGTCCAAAAAAAATTTTGCGGTCATTGAGGACTCTAGCAGGGAGACCCCCCTTGATCTAATTGCTCGTCCTCACCTGTCAGCACTAGCATACCATGACTAGTTCAAACTAAAGTTCCTTTGGTCCTCAGATATCATACATATTATCTTTTTCTTGTAATTACTTTATCTCCACTCCGAGTCATGTACTTTCTTATCTTCTCTTGTTGTTCTGCTTCTAGCACAATTAAAAATCTGTTTTGATATGATTTTTAGCATCTTTATAGTCCACACTTCCACACTTCCACATTGTATTTTGGCTAGTGATGTACTCTTATAATCCCATTGACCTAACATTTTCCCCAAGGAAAACCTTGTGGGGAAACCCAAGAGATGCTTCCTCATGTTTGTGGATGGCATCCCTAGTAACCCTGTTCGCTAAAGTCATAGACTAGTGTGCCTAACCAGGAGGGTTGAACTAGGCAGATGCCCAACAACATGAAAAAAAACCAGTTGAGCTAACCCTTGGTCTTCCCATTGACATACTCCTTTGATCATTTGCTGGACATTAATAAACTTATATTATCAAACTTTGGTTTTTACAAATACTGCAACAAAAAAGGTGGTTTGACAAACAATGCAACAAATCAGAACTCATATTTTAATAATTTAGACGATAAGAGGTATTCCAAAAATCATTGACAAAGACAGCCATGCTTTTATCTAGATTTGCATTTGAAAAAATTGTCAACTTATCTGTTATATTGTCAACTTGAAATGTGAAATCCAGATATGAAAACTAGATATGAAAGTATTTCAAAAATCACCTCTTGGGTATTAAAATAAGAATGGAGCTGTACAGGATGGCATCAAGGCCAATGAGAAAAATTACAATTAATT